>JAUCNO010000044.1:6481053-6491904 GCA_032353835.1 Enteromius viviparus
CAGCCTCACCTACAGAAGCAGTGAGTATAATGTCTTTTAATGAATCTTTGCAAATCACCTTTCCTAATAATGTGCCAATTAGCAAGTTTCCCTATGAATACGGCTAAAAAAAAAGATCCTCTGAGAGCGTCTCGGAAATAAGGGGCGGGGTCAGCGGACCTTGTGAACTTTTAAAGGGGAAGTACACAAAACAGAGTGATTTCTAAAGAGCTGTTTCTGACAGGGTAAATGAGTGTTTATTTTAAACTATCTTTAAGAAATTTTAAAACAAACTTATTACAAACTTTCCATTAAGATCCCAAAGGATCATATTAGCTGGTGGAAAATTGGCTTTGTATGACTTCTTTAAAGAATAAAGCAAACAGGATCTAAACAAGTGGGCAGCCCTGAGACACAACAAAGAAAAGTATTTTTTGCAATTTTTTATTCAGTTTAATCTGTCCTTGGGGAATATATTAAATCATTTTTGTAGCGTTTGTTTTTAATTGCAGTGCATTTTAAGGTGAAGTGTCTGGAAAGATAAAACAGCAAACGTTCTGCTTCTGTGTTGGATCATTTCTGTGACAGGAGCTGAACTACTGAGCATAGAGTTTCACTAGAACAGGAAATGAAGGTGCTCTTAACGGCTCCAAAATCTCCCTTGATAAAACTGCAAGTCTCCCCTCAATAAAAACAGCTATGTCAATAGACAACAATAAGATCCTATTTGGCCAGCTGGTGGGAAAATACAGGGTCGTCTGTGGCCCAGTGCCTAACCCAGAGCAAAAAACAGCCAATTCTAAGCCTTTTCTGCATATTTGTCTGTGAAACAGATATACCGTTCATTTGGGCTGCAACGGTAAACAAATAATGATACATACAAAGGACAAAACAACAAGAAGAAGAATAACAGGAAACCTACAATTTCTCCTAGTGAAGCGGCCAGCATGTGAGTGATGGGGGCCAAGTTTGTAGCACTGTAACCAGTGAATAATGACTTGGTGCTTTCGTAGGTCACAAAGAATGCAGCAGCTGGAACCAAGAAGAAACACTTTATTTGAGGAAAGCTATTCAAATAGCATGCGCTTTCTATAAAGTGTGTATTTATTTGATAATTTGATAGTGAATCAGCAATTCTGGTTTTAAAAAATCCTATTTATCATACTCAGAAGCATGCAGTTATTATAATCTTCCACAGTGTTTAAAGTAAACCTTTAAATATGCAGCCATTTTTCATGTTTATGTAAGATATATAAACTTACCATTGGGAAAGGAGCCTATAGCAGCTGACGGGACCCCTGCATAGATCCCTCTGAAACCTCCCGCCTTGTAGAAGCCCTGCTGGCTCTGCAACCTTGTCTTTATGGTGTCCAGAGGAAAGAGAGTGAGATCTACACACATTCCTGCACAGCCGCCTGCCTAAGGGACGAAGAGCAATAATACGGTTTTAATATATCATTATATATCGGTACAGTATTACACTGCTGTAATTCTGGCACAATGCAATTAATCACTATAGTATCATAAATCATTTTATCAAATCATTTATATGCAACTCTTTAGGGTGTTTTAGGGAGAAGAAGAGTCAGGTTTGCTGATCTGCTTAATACGGTTAATAAAACATGAAGTGGAGATACAGAATATCACTTTTTATATAATTTATTATTTTGATTACCCCATATTTTTTAGCATTTCTTACTATCAATACGCAATACTGTGCAAATGTATCTGCAATATTTTTGGGGATTTTATGGTGTAGAGTGCAAACTTTAAAAATAACTGTAAAAAAATAAAACACTTGAAGCTAAGTTTGTCCTGTTTTAGTCTAGATCAAGTTAAAGTTATTAATTATGTGAAGCACTACTGACTGTATGTTTATTATTATTATTATTATAAAGCGCTATATTCCAACAAATTCATAAATAAGGATGTTGAAACAAAAAGGAAAAGAATAGTATAATTTTCTAAAAGTGATTTCAATAATGTTCTGGACCAAAAAAATCATAAATTACATTGAAATTCCTATTTGAGAAAAAAAAAATTCTCTCTATAAACTACAAATGTAAGTTAGTAAGTTAAAAAATTAACAATGCAAAACAATAAAACTAAATAGTTTTAAATAATATCACTGAAATCTTGTTATTTATTTCTTTTGTTATAAACCTTTAATATTTTTGGCTCCATCCAGTTGTGATCTGTTTGAACTGATCTGGAACAGTGCATTGCTTGGTTTAGTTTGGGTTAAGATTTAGCATAATTCTGTCCTTCCTAAATTAATATTTACATTATGTGCAATATTATTTTAAATGTGTTTAAAGTGTTGATTCATGCTTACTATTTTTTTTTTATTTGCGCTTATTAATTTTCTATCCATGACTATTGTTCACTATTCTGAAAACTTTGCTTTCATTTTAAGTGTTGTGCAATATATTCCTACTTGAGTTTTTCAGTTTTGTTTTCCCGCTTGTTATTTTTCGTTTTGTTACTGCAATATTTTCTGTGGAAAATTGATCCCATACCTAACCCTTAGACTGAGGAGAGGTCATAACATAATAATACTATTACACTACATGTGGGTATTGTTTATTTACTGATAAAAGCAGACCTTTCTTTATGATTGTTTTTGTTACTACTACTAAAAACACTTGAATTTTCTTCTTTACTTTAATGTCAGTCACCATAACCAAAATTACTTTCAAAAGGACTATTCTATAATTACTAAAACAAGATAGCCTCTATTAAGGGAGCACACTGACACATTAGCATGACAACACTGTTACTATATTACATACTTCATATGCAGAGTTAATGTCATGAGGAAGGAAGCTATTGTTTTTAGGAAGGTGCAACAGACATAAAATGTGCATTACCACAAGCGAGGCTGTGAACTCTTTTCTGTCCATGTTGTACGCGAGGACTTCGGCACTAAGCAGTTGACATTGTGGTTGATCTTTGATGATCTTTGTGCAACAACTACCGCACGCTCATTACGGGCGCCGCCATGTTTAAGGCGGACGTTTCTACTGTCATCACGTGACGACAACAACAGCGCTTCCTTCATTCTTAGCAGAGGAACATCAACATATATTTTACGTTTTTCTTTCTTTTTTTAACTATTTTCTAAATGAAGCATGTAATAATATTGCATTACTATTTCATTTTGTAAGATCGTTTTTATTTTTTAAAGGCAAACGACAAATGAATTTTATGTTGGCTGCTCTTAGAAATGTTAATCTCCCTGTTCTGAGATTTGAATTGTGGTTTTTAATTCAGAATAATTTAATTTATAATTAAAAACAAAATCAAGTCAGGCATCATAAGGCCCAGCAGGGGGAACCATTATTCCATAAAAAGATTCCAAATACACGAAAAAGTATTAAATTGATGTTAATTATATAAAATTTAAAAATATATAACGTTTAACTGTGATTAGGTAAAATAAAATCAGAATCATGTATTAATGTGCAATTAACGCTATTTCAATTAAATAAGACAGACATTCTGATTGGATTTAGTGTATTTCATTAGACTAATCTACAACGTGAATTTTAGCTTATATGTGTACAATAAATGGGAATAGCGCAGACATAAGTTAAATAACGCACAAATTAGCTAATAAATTCACATAACAGCATTATATTGACATAATGTTTGGTTGGGGCAAATTCTCACAATTTATTGGGATTTGTTACATTTACCCCAGGCTTTACAGCCGAAGGCTTAAACCTAGTCCTAAACTAAATGTAAATCGAAACTTGCACTGACTGATCCTAAAACATGTCTGTACCTTCGTTTTGTCTTAAGATGCACACCAGCAATGTTTTTTTCTAAAGCATGTCGTAATTGAACTGAGGCTTAATCCTGACTCACATTTATAGAAGCCAATTTCTGCCACTTTTATAATGTTATGACATTATCTTCAGGGTCCCTCTTTTAGGGCGTGTCTTCTGGGCGCGGTGACGTCACCAGCGTGATGACATCGCTGGCTTTCACAGGGTTGTTTTGGAGGAAGTTAAAGCAGATCCCGAAACAGAAAGGGGAAAAGACCCGTCATTTAACAGGGGCAATAACGGTTACAGCACCCGTATCGGTCTCCCCGATCCCGGATTGGTTCACTCATCCTCTAGCGTTAGCGATCCAGTGTTCCGCTGGCGGCAGGGGCTGAAGTTATTGTCTGTTTTCTTCATAAACATCAGGCTTGTGTAAGGGCACTGTAGCGATTTAGCTCAGGCTACACCACAGCACTAATACAGACTGATATTTGCTAGATCTCCAGCTTTATAAACCAGGTGAGTTGTAAAATCAACGTGTACGATTGTGCGTGTTCAATCCAGGGACTGCTCGTGGGTTTGTTTAGAGAGATGAAGTAACGTTAATTGACATGTATGCTAATTGACGTTAGCAAACGAGCCACTGTGTTATGCTGTTAAAGGACACTGAAATTATTGATTAATCACGTATCTACGCATAAGCTTTCTTCCTGGTTAAAAGCAGTGATTTACACGCTGTGATGTTGATCTGTCTGTGTTCAGGCCCCGAATAGTCAGGTGTTAGTCAGTTAACAGGCCTGGATTGTGTCGTTTTACATTAGCATGTATTTTAAAACGACTCGTTTTTATTGAGCTAATCCACGTAATATATTTTTATTCAATGCCTCTAACGCAATAACACTCGATCAGGCATTTTTACAGCGCTGTCGTGCTTTTATATCAAAACAGACGATTGCCCAACCAGCAGCCGCGTCAAATACATTCACTTTCTGCTTGTATGTTTACAGCACACCGAAACAGGTGTGGAGGATTGCGAAACAAGCCGTTTTAAATAAACAACCATTGCTATAAGGCAATTCCACTTTAACATTAAAAGCAGCGTCAGTGTAAAAAACGCGCGTGATGTGTCGTTGTGAGCGCGCACTTGATTGTTTGTTGAGGTGTGCTGTTGAAATGGATGGCATGCTGCTGTTCTCATGCATGCTAAAGGAAAGCGCTCTGCCATGTGATCCGACTTTACCGAGTGTCATGGGTTGCAGATTAAATATGGAGTCGTAAAAGTGTTGGCAGTCGCGGGCTGTGTCTCAAAATCTAGCAGGCTGCCTGTCTGAACCAGTGTAGTGTTCTGCTTGTAATATACAGTATGCTGTACATCTGATATGCACGTTATGGTTTTACATAGAAGTCAAAACAAGGAGCTTCTTTTGGTAGTTATGGCAAATGTGCACGATCTGGTGATACAAAATCTAAATAGGAAACTTGTTATTCTTATTAAAATTAACCATAATCTGGTAAATATAACCACAATGCACTGTAAATGCTTTAGCATGAAAGTTGTGGGTAGTACCAATTTTGCAGTTGCTCATACGAACATCAGGATCATGCTGACATGATAGATGTACAGTATCTGAGACTTATACTAAAGTCGCAGCCACGTTTACTGTACCAATTTTATTATTTTCAGTAGAAATGAGGTCGAAAGATTTCACGATGGGCTGACTAACAGAAAGCTGCTCGGTTTACAAAAAAATAATCATTTTTGTTGCTGAAGTTAAACCTATTAAACTGAATGAATCGGTTTCAGCAGCATGTTGAAAACTACACATGAAAGCTTGGCTGTAAGGAATAGACTTAAATACCACGCTCTGAATAAAAGTTTATCTTATTTTCACAACTTTTAAAACAGTTTTATGGAATTTATTGCACTGAACGTTTCCAGAGAGACGTTTCATCAACACTCAATAGTATTTCTAGCTTCACAGCATTGTTTTCACTCTTGTCATAAATTAAATAAGGCATTACCCTGACTCAGGTCTATGTGATATAGGTGTAGTGATGATGAAACGTCCTGTTATCTAACGTTTTGCGTTGCCTAATGTATTCATGTTTTTAAATATAGTAGGCAATGCATTATGTGAGCTAGAATTCATTTTGGATGTCCAAGTCATGTTTCTAGTAACAAATAAAAAATGCCTTTGATGCCCAAATATGCAGTGTAGGTATGCAGGTTTTGAAACCTAGCTGAACTGTCAGGAAGATGAACCATAAAGACTTTCTAGTGCTTAATGTGTCAGATGGGCTGGCCAGGGTGCACGTGTTGCAACCCTTGTGTTGAAATGGAAGACGATCAGAGGAAAGACATCAGCAATTTTTCAATACCCTGCTTATTTTTAGGGGTTTTCCTTTCTTTCCATGGATTTTTTTTTGTTTATTGGCAATTGCATTGTTTCTCAATAGTTGTGTAGTACAGAAATACTGCGATTATACTATTATACCTTTTAAGAGACAGCAAGTGTTCCAGGTAGGCGGCTTTGAGTTATGTTGTCCACTTGTGGATCCTACTGAACCATGATGAGGGTTTTTCTCACAGCAGCTTTTAAGTATTAACTGCTGCTTGAAGTTAAACACTACATTTATTGTTCAAAACATTTTAGCCATTGTATTTCAATGTAGGCCATTTTTAAAGAAAATCGGGCAGTTGTTTCATTCCTGAGGCTCATTTCGGGATTCTTTTTTGGAGCCTTTTTTCTCAGTGCTCATATAAGCATAAGCTAGGCTTTCATGTCGGATCAGTATAGTAATAAGAAATGTCTGTTGAATTTTGATGATTTTTTTGATATTCAGGCTAGTTTAAGTGTAGAAAGGAGCAGTTTTCATTCTTCTTTCTGCATTTTAAGTGATTAAATAATGCTTTGTCATTAATCTTCTGTTTTTTTAACATACAGTAATGCTATATTTTTGACAGTAAGGCTGTGAGGGGAAAAGTAGAGAGCATTCAGTGGATTGTACGGTTGTTTAGCAACATACAGCTTGTTCGGCTAATGAAACCGCCATGAAATGGAAAGCCTTGATTTGCAGACATGCTAAAAACGGTTTTGTTTTTAGTTTCAAAATGTAACTCAATAGCCCAGCCCTGCAGTTGGATGCTGTTTTCACTACTAAACCAAGGACTAATTGCATAAACCACTCTGCATTTGATATTATCTGCCTGATTTTAGCTCAGTTGTCATGTAATATGTATATGAAGCTACTAAAAGGTCTTTAAGTTTCAAATGGCCTGGTTGAAAACCACTTGAACCTGTCATATGCCATGTCAGTGGTTTTACAAAGTGAGATTTATGTTAAAAAGTGTTAAAGTTGGTTTTTAAACAATGATCTCCCCCCAATATGACTCTCAATATAGCAGCAGGATATGTGGGTTTACATCGTCTGGCCGTAGCATCTTACAATTTACTCATAAGCAGAGAGGTTTTGTTGTTTGCATCCAGATTCTGTTGCCAGCTTGAAACTATTGTTTGCTCTTTCATAACCCTAGAGACCAAGAAAGCCAAATGAACTTATTATTATTAGAGGTGCAGTATTGCTTAACCATTTTTATTATAGTAGTCTTACGCTTTTTTTTGATATCCTATCTTTTAACTGTTACATTTGTAAGTTCAGGTGGAAACACAATGTTTGAGTTAGAGTTGGTCTTGATATGCTCAGCCTCTGCGATGATAAGATTAACATTTTTGAGATATTTACTGAAAAGAAGAAACCTTATCAAGCTGTGGCATGTTTTAAATCATGATGTAATGCTACTATTTTGCAAGGCATGTCAATGTATTTTGGTAGTTACCAAATAGTCTACCATTTATGCCACTTTTATTTCAGATGTCTGTAGTTCTCATTAAGGATGGTACATTTTCTATCAGCCGCTATTGCATCTCGTCTGTCAATAGCAGTACCTCATTCAATAGATCTGTATTAATTGAAAATGAAGAAGCGTTTGGTGAATCTCATGTTCAGGCCCTTCACTTAAAAAGGGAAGTCTGTGTGTTTAGCTGTTGGCAGGCAACCGTTGCCTGTAAGAGTGCATTTCTCGTGACTTTGGTAGTTCGAGTGCACATGACTTGTGTGAGAGTGGAAGCAGAATCATGGGTTTCGTCATTGAAACAAAAAAGGCTTTTATAGCACACTTAGAGTGTGTAAGTTCATTCAAATGGGCGATTGTGCTTTTAGCTGTAGTAGTTAGTTTACTGCATATTGCAAGGTTCCTGTCCTGTCTGTATGTCTTTGAAATAGGCCTGTTGAAGTACAACCAGTTTTGGCTTTCACTTCCCCTTTTTTTATTCATATGAGTTGTGCTGTTGAAATTGTGGCTTCATGCTCTGTGCTTTCTCTTCCCCAGCTGTGACATTATGACATCAAGGAAGAAAGTTCTTCTGAAGGTGATCATTCTTGGAGACTCTGGGTGAGTTTCCACGTTCAGTCAGTGTCCTCATGATAGCCTAATATCTGAGATACTGCCACTTTCATCTAGCTTTTATAAATCATAATGTTCATTATTTACTCATCTTCAAGTTGTTCCAAATTGTATGAGTTCTGTTAAACGCAAAAGGTGATATTTTGAAGATTACTGCCAACCAAACAGTTGACAGTAGTCATTGACCTCCATGGTATTTTTTTCCGTAATATGAAAGTCAGTGGAGTAAAGTTTATCCCAAAAATTTAGTGTAATGTAGTGTTAATAGTTTAAATATTTATTTGAATTCAATGCAATGTTTCTTGCTGTGGTATATACTCAATATAAAGCACTGTGAGAAAAAAGCTAGTTGTGGGGGAAAAAAAGATCTAGATATATAAATCTAATTTTATTATTGCATATATTAGTTTTATTTTTATATTTTGGACTAATTTCACTTTTAATTGAAGGCAGGACTGTGATCCGTTACCATTAAGTGCTAAAAAACAGCGTCCCGCAGAGATATCCCACGTGCGTTTAGATGTTTAGCTCAAAATTGTGCATAGAAATGTTTGAACATGCACTATAAATACACAGCTATAAAAGCGTCCAGTTACACCCTGTTATGTTTGACTGACAGTATAAATTTAAGTTTAGATGATTCACGACACACTGGGCATTTATATATGCTGTGTCATGTCAACCACCCGAATACAAAACCTCCTAAAAAAGCCTTTCATTTCCTCATGATCTCTTATGAGCTTCCCACATGGGAAAGTTTGTGGGTGGGATATACATTTTTAAGAATGTAATTTCAGTTTCATGAATGGAATGTAAATTTTGTTATGGCTTGCATTATTATTGTTGTTTCCCAGTCACAAATAGATGTGTTGGTTCTCCTGTTTTTTGTAGGTTTTTTTTCCTTCTGCTAGGTGCTGGTTTAAACATGGTTTTGTCTCAACAGGGTTGGCAAAACATCTCTGATGAACCAGTATGTGAATAAGAAGTTCAGTAATCAGTACAAAGCTACTATAGGAGCAGATTTCCTGACAAAAGAAGTGATGGTTGATGACCGACTTGTCACAATGCAGGTAGAGATGACAGGTTATTTTTCTAAAAGCATGTGATGCTTTGAAATAAAAAATGAAAGCATCTGATGCATTTTTCTTTTCCCCATACCAGTGCGTGTATTTCTATTATCATTACTCACCCTAATGTGGTTTCATGCATGTATGATGTTTAATTTGTACCGAGGAACACACAAAATAATAACAATGTCACTTGCATACTGTATAAATCTGCTTGTCTGTTTTTGCGTATGTTTTATAATGCAGCCTGACAGAACTTTCCTTTATGCGAGTGTGCTCTGTGTTGTTTCATTCAGATATGGGACACAGCAGGTCAAGAGCGGTTCCAGTCTCTAGGTGTGGCTTTCTATCGCGGTGCTGACTGCTGTGTGCTGGTGTTCGACGTCACTGCCCCAAACACCTTCAAGACACTGGACAGCTGGAGGGACGAGTTTCTCATCCAGGCCAGCCCGCGCGACCCAGAGAACTTCCCTTTTGTGGTGCTGGGCAACAAAATCGACCTGGAGAATAGGCAGGTGGGTGCAGTGTTTCCTGTCACGGGAGTGACGTTATTTAATATTTTAGCATGTTGGTCGCTCCATACGACTTTACTTTTATGGATACATCATCTATGTTTATTTATGCTTTGGTTTTAAATGAAAACGGTGCAGCTAACGCAGAAGAGTGTTCGACATGGAGGTGACCGATGACAATTTTTATTTTGTTTTCGTTTAATACGTTTCTCAAATATTTTTTTTTTTTTTTTCGTGTTTATCATAGGCTGTTGTATCACCATGACAATATTTTACATAAAATAAATTAATATGTAATCATCATGTAAGAGGTGTTTTTATTAGCCCCTTTCACCCAGTAATAACAGAAAATTGCTGTAAAATTATCAGTACTGTACTGATAAATACAAAACTGCTGTTCACACAGGAAGTGACGTTACATATTTTTACCGGTGAAGCACCATTCACACATCCGTTTCAAAATACTGGTTAATTCTGTTATATCATTAACTCTTTAACTGCTACATCTCCGTGTTGTGTTTGTAAACATAGAGGGGTATAGGCAGCAAGTGTTTTTGTTTGATATTTTCATTTTTGTGTCACATATTTACATTTATGCAGCTTCTATGGCCCAGAGGTATATTGATGACTTAGATGACTTCAAACCAAACTACAGTGTGCGTGTGCGGCGGAATGTTTTAATTTGGCCTAAAGTAGACGTCTTATTTCAGCGCGTTCAGAACTTGAATGTGTTCATACCAGTAATCTCGTTCTGTATTCACACAGACCACATCACTGCTAATGTTACAAGTTTTTGGTGGTAAGAATTCACTTGCGTTCATACATGATCTCTTAACGGTAATTTACCGGTAAAGACTGTGTGAAAGGGGCTATTAGTACGATTAGCATTTTTAGTACATTTTAGAATAAGCTAATAGACTGTTTAAAAAAAATCTACCATGTCATTGAAGTGTGTACGGAATATGTTTCAAGATCATTCTAAGGCCCCGTTTACACTGCAGGTCTTGATGCTCAATTCTGATTTGTTGCCTAAATCTGATTTTTTTGGTTGTCCGTTT
>JAUCNO010000044.1:6492004-6507888 GCA_032353835.1 Enteromius viviparus
GGGGAATAGGGCATTATTAATATAACATTTAAGGTGGTATGTGCTAGAAATGGGTAAACCACTATCAGTGAGTCTGCACGTGGGGTGTGGGCACCGCCGCGGCAGGCAGTGTCCCACATTGTCCCTCAGAAACATACCACTTGTCCCCCCTTGGGCTTATTAGCAGGTGGTCACCCTACATACCAGTAATCTCGTTCTGTATTCACACAGACCACATCACTGCTAATGTTACAAGTTCTTGGTGGTAAGAATTCACCTTCGTTTTTAAAGAGATCCTGTTCATACAGGATCTCTTAACGGTAATTTACCGGTAAAGACTGTGTGTGAAAGGGGCTATTAGTACGATTAGCATGTTTAGTACATTTTAGAATAAGCTAAAAGTTAGCATGTCATTGAAGTGTGTACGGAATATGTTTCAAGATCATGTCGCATTCTAAGAGACCAAGAGAGCTAATTTACACGTTTAAACCACTGAACACCTCAAAGAGCTTGTGGAAAAGAAAATCAAAAGGCTAGGATAACTGAAAATAGCATTTGAAAAATTCATTTGATCAGAAAATGCATTTGATCTAAAATACAGTAAAACTAGTTAATATTGTGAGGGATGATTACTATGTTTTTGAATAAGTATATTTTAAAAAGTAGTTTATTCCTGAGACGCAAAGTTGAATTTTCAGATGTCATTACTCCACTTGATATTTCAGAATTTTTTCATTCATTTTTCATTTCATTCTGATTTGAATTGATTCTCGTACTATTCTTACTGCCTTAAACTTTGAAACGTTTTTGTACATTGATAGCTTGGGCCGCCCGTACTTCCTTTGACGCTACATTTATTTTGCAAGCAAAGTTAGTCTGGCCAAGCTGGTGTTTTAGAGCATGAGAAACGAGCCTGACTACGCTCCTATGAGCTTTAAAGTCCCGTAAGCCAGGCTAGTACATTGAAGGAACTGAGCCATATCGCTTAGTGTCACGGTGGAGACTTTTGCCAACACTCTTTCTCTCATGTTGTATATAATCTTCTATGACTTCACTCTCAGTCTCTGTAAATTTCACATTTTGTTTCTTTCATACATTTTCACCCTCAGGTAACAACCAAGAGGGCACAGGCTTGGTGTCAGAGTAAGAACAACATCCCATATTTTGAGACCAGTGCAAAGGAGGCCATCAATGTAGAGCAGGCTTTCCAGACCATCGCGCGCAATGCACTCAAACAGGTATGTTTGTTTTGTGTTTTCCTTTTCTAGTAAATCAGAATTTCTAAATCTTTTTCTGCAAGCCTCCGAAAAACGAGTGCATCTGATCTCGATCCTCTTGTGACATTGCAAAAGGATTTCATTATAATAATCTGTAAGTGAAAGTGGTGTAGCAGTTCAAATGCCATGGTGGAAGTTTGAGCAAACCATGCTAACAGACCGTCAGAGGAGACAAGACAGCAGTGGATTTATTTATTGTAACTTGTATTGTTATATTGTTTACCTTCACAGACACAATTAACAGACGGTTCGGTTTGCATTTCCACTGTAGTTTAGTACTGCTTTAGAGTGGGCGGGATTATGAGCATGTCGTTATAGTCGCTCCACCTCTACTCCCGTCACTCCTGTAAAATGCTTTTATTCTGCTTCAACCCATCTTGCTCGATCCGCTATAAACAAGAGGAATGTCTGTACTTCCTAACAGACCTGCAGTTTCTTCCCTGGTTGGTGTGTTTGTGTTTGCCGCGCGCAAGTTCAATGACGCAGTTAGTGACGATTTTCTCCGGCCGATCAGTGTTTGGCAGAGTGTAAACGTCACATTTTGGTAACAGTGTGGTACACTTGGAACCTGAGCTGAGATGGGACTAAAAAAAGTAACAAGTACTTTTCCCAGTGGAAAACCCCCAGAAGTGAACCGTACCATGCAGCGGAATAGCGCCATTTGTTTAGTCTTCACATGTCTTTGACAGCCACTCTCTATCCGTGTCCTTCATATGCGTGTCATAACATATCAGAAGAATAAACTACTATGATTTATCAGCCCGTTTATGCTTGCACTCATATAAATAATAAAATAAATGATCTGTGGGGCATTTGGAGCTAAAACTTTACAGACACATTCTGGGGACCCTCAGAGACTTGTATTACATATTTTAAAAAGGGGCATAATATGTCTCCTTTAACATTTAACGATTTGCCTGCCAATTCTTTTTTTTTTTTTCTCGTCGTGAATTTAGATCTTGAATTTTTTTTTAAAATCATGCCATGTAATAAAAATAGAAAAGATAATTTTTTATATGTGTCTCCTCACATTTTACAAATAATTTCATAATTTTTCCTCCGAGTTTATGTGGAGTATACTTTAAAAGGTTGGGCATGTGGCTGTATTTATATGCTTAATGTTTGCCTCAAAACTGAAGTATACTTCGGACTTATCTGTACTCATTTTGTTTTATTTTATAGGAAACCGAAGTGGAGTTATACAACGAGTTCCCTGAGCCAATTAAACTAGACCGGAACGATAGAGCCAAGCCATCAGCAGAGACTTGTAGCTGCTGAGGACCTCCAGGGGGGGCGCAACGTTTCACCCTCAGCCTCTCTGGCCTTGTCTCTGCCTCACTCCCTCTCTCTCTTGCGTTCTTTCTTTCACCCCTGTTCTCCTTCATCTCCTTCCCTCCCCTTTACTCGATATAATTACCGGCCTTTGTAGACGAGCAGACTTCCTCTCGTTCAGTATCCTACACGGTTCTCATTCACAGCCTTAGACACAAACACACACCCGCATACACTCAAGAGGCTCAATCTGACACGTACACGAATCCCAACACCTCGCACCGGTTCAGCAGAACCGTCGTTTCGCCCACGTACTGAACTCTTCACAACACTCGAATGGCTCTTGAGACTTTATGATCCAGTCCCGCAGTGCACTTGGAATACGTTTGACGTGAACGCTGAAAGTTTGGGGGTGTATCAGAGCCATACGTTGGTACCATAAATACCCGCCATGATCAACAGCTTCATTGTGCTTGAATTAAAATGGCGGCCTGATGTTAAAGCATGCTACATTAAAGACGTGAACCTGAAAATGCTCCTCAGTTTATGAAGTCACGAAGCACTGGAGGTCTAACACTGCCCCCGCTGTTACATCTGAGAACTGCAGTCAATTAATCCAGTGTACGCCCAATCGCTGTTCTCTAAATGGAACAGGAAATTATGAATAGCAAACCATGTGATGGGAACATAGATATTACATCTAAATCATCATCTATTATGACAATATTTCTATGTATTTTTTTTTTTTATCGTCAATCCTCATGTCAGCATGACCGAATCACCGCGAGTCTGCCATGAACAAATAGTGGCGTAGACTATCTTTTGTCGTTTTTGTTTTTTCTTTTTCATATCTTGCCCGTACTCTACCAGTAGCTCAGGATGGTAGAGAATTTAAGTGCTCGGATCTATTCCTGTCTGTTTGTTCTTTATTATTGTAATTATTATTATCTGTTGCATCATATTGAAATAAACACAACTAGACACAATTGGGGGAAAACTGAATTGTTCATGACATTTAATGAAACAAAATGCACAGCATATACATTGTTCAAGATAAATGTATTTCAAAGTAATGGAAATAAAATTACGTTGTTGAATAAAACTGCTATTTCGTTTGATTGATGTACAATTTTATTAAGAAGTGAACTGGAACTATTTGAATTGAACGAATGAAACGTGTCTACAGATAAACTCTTAGAAGTTACATGAATGTTTATTTTCATCATATGAACTCATCAAAAAGGAACAATATACTGTACACATTGAATAGTTAACTGTCTCAAAGGAGGAGTTTGTTCGAACATTTTGCATTACATTACTTGCTCATCAAAGTGAATGGGTGCCGTCAGAATGAGACTCAGGACAACTGGTAAAAACATCACAATAATCAACAAGTACAGTAATCCAAACATCTCCAGTCCATCAAATAAAGTCTTCTGAAGTGAAAGGCTGCATGTTTGTAATAAACTCAATCCAACATGTTTTTAACTCCAAACCATTGCTGCTGGATAAAATAAAAGTCCTCTATCAATAATGCAGCTTTCTCTGGTGTCATCAGGAGAGAAATAAGCACCGATTAAGCAAAAACAGTCCAAATCAGTTCTAAACAATTATACTAATGGAATCTTATGTGAAAGTACATGTGGGGGTTAACACTTGAGAAAGCTTTATTACAGATAACTCTTTTGGTCAGAAATGATAGTTTACATTTGTTTCTTACAAATCTCAAAAATTCAGTTTGTCAATTCACAAGACATTATTTAAATAATTAGCTCACTGAAGTTGTATGGATTGTTGTGATGTTTTTATTGGGTGTTTAAACGCTCTGATGGCACCCGTACAAAAATTGAAAAGGATCCACTGGTGAGCAAGTACATTTTTAGGCAGCTCAACGTACATTTTCTATCTTTTGGTCTTTCTGAGGAACACTGATTCTGTTTTCAGGTTCTTGGCTTCTTGCTGGATCCCGATCCCAGCAGCCACTGCTGGAGAGGCCCAGTCGGCTTGGTTTGCTTCTCTGCTCCAGGCTTTTCTTCAGGTGCTTTAGCTGAAGTGTCTTCATCAGGATTCTTCCTCTTAGTGGGTGAGGCAGTTTTCAGCCAGCTCATCATCATTTTACTGCTGGCTGTAGGTTGAGCGGTCTAGACAGGGCATAAGGTGGGACTTCAGTATTTAAACTAATCAAGAATTTTACACTGATATGTCAAGGTTCTTGATCATTTGTTAACACCTTTTCATAAGTCTGTGATGTATACATTTAATTTATTCTTGTCCCAGACCCAGTACATAAATCCTAAACTAGGAAAATTTATTATAAAAAGATGAACACATTACCATCAAAACTTTTTTTTTCTTTCGGTAAAAGAAAATGAATTTAGATGCATTGAATTTTTCAAAAACAAAAGTAAAGTTATTAATAATGTTTAAAGAGTATTCATATTCAAAATAAATGCAGTTCCTCTTGCCCTACTATTCATCAAAGAATCAAGAAGAGGAAAAGTTCATTTTTTTCACACAGAAATAAATTGCATTTTTAAATATATTCAAATAGAAAAACATTTTAATCCATAATATTTTTAACATTGGATAATAATAGAGGACAAAGGAATAAACTAGTGTAAAAATAGCTTTTAAGTGCATTTGCTTTCTAACAAAGACCAAATGTTTCACCTTCTTAACCGTGGGATCTACAGGTTGCAGACACTCTGGAGAGTTGTTGCGGGAATTGTTGACCAATGAGGAGACGGGGTGAAAGGTTAAGGAGGACTTTGGCTGCAGTAATTTCATTGCTTCCAGTGACTTCACTTCTCCAAAGTCCAACCACCGCCTTACCTCATCCTCTCCGTCCAGCACAGCCGGCATCCTGTTACACACCACATTAACCCAAGGTTTAACTTTTTACAAAAGTTGTACAACTCTGTGAATTCTCCATGAATCATATATATATACTCAACCTGTCATGAATGCTTTGAAGATTTGGAGAGGAGTCTACAGTAATAACAGTGTAAGTATACAACGTCTCTCCACCACAAGGAGGAGTCCAGGAGTCAAAGAGCCCTGCTATTGTCAGCAGACGCCACCCTGTCCAGTCACAGTCTTCCTGATCGCACTGAACACAAGAGGAGGAATAAACAAATGAGTAAGACTGGCATAAGTTATCATATTTACATCTATCAGACTTGAGCTAACCTCTTCTTGGTCCAGATTTTGGTCACTTTTTAGTTTTTGTGTGCTCTGCTGACTAGGCACTTGACCTCCTTGGCTTTGAGGGAAGTAAATGAAGAAAGGTTGTTTTTCTTTCTCTGTTCGCCTCCATTCATAGAAGCCATCGGCTAGAATGACACAGCGCTGTCCTTTCAGAAGAGGATCCTGTACAACAAGGTTTCAGCAACAAATCATATGTCTGTCCACAGAATATTAGTAGATATTAGATGTTTAATACATAATAGAGTGCCACAGTGCATTTTTTATAATTTTATATTAATTATAATTTTTTTTTTTTACATGTTTTACAACTTCATACATGTATATTAAAATATATATATATATATCCGGTTTCACATATAAGGCCTAGTCCCCAACTAAACATACAGGGCCATAAGATTTATTGGCAAATATGCATTTAATTACAAATATTTAAGTGATTTAATAGCATAGGGAAATGTCATCTGCAAGTGCTTCATAGGAGGGTTGCTTGTTTTCTTTTTTTCTCTCTGCAGGATAATGGGTAATATACTGGGGGTAGTATACCAATACTTCTGCTATTAAAGAATATTTTTAAAACATAAAAGTTGCAATAATGCAGGTCAGTGGCATTAATTAAAGTCTATACCATAAGATCTGTCTTCACTGGGTAAAACCTAAATTCCTTATGGAACATAATGAGAATTTTACTTCCTGTCACACTCTATTATGTTGAGCTGAACTTTGGACCAATGAGATTTCACCCATTTGAATGAATGAGGGCGTCTTATGTACCTTATAAGACTTCTTTTCTAGTAGGCTCTCACTGCGACAGTTGGAAGTGTTGTACTGCATCTTACTGGGGTCATTCTCTTTGAACCAGGCTGGGACGAGACCCCAGCGCATCGCTGCCAACACACACTCATCTACTGGGGCATCCTACGGAAAGCGCATTATTAAACGGCTGTACTTCAGGAACAAACGTTGTGCTTATTTGTTTTGACATGCCTTGTTGAAGTGTCTTTTGGACAGCAGTACAGGGCTGAAGGACTGAGGACTCTTGTTGTAAGATGGCCGGTATTTGTCAGTGTCACCGTCCTTCCATCGGGGCTTGTGTCGTTGTCCCGTCCTGTCTCGATAGTGAGCTGCACGACTGAGCTCATTTGGCACAAGAGTGCAAGCCGTTCTCCCACACATCCAAACCTGTATGACGTCACCACAAATGACACAATACATTTACATCATGGTTTAATCTTTCTGTGATGTGGCGTTTTTTTGCTAATAACAACTCAAACACTGGACTTCGTGTAACGAATGTTCTTCTATAATATTTATGCAGAATTTTCAAAATGGTACATTTATTACATTCTTTATTCGCAAATGTAAATGGAGATGGCAAAAAAACTACTTGTACTTATTTTAAAACAGAAATAGGTCACTTACCTTTATTAGTAAAAATAAATCAGACATAACTAACTGCAAAAGTCTCTCTTTAATCTTTTTTTAGTTGATATTTATGTTATTTGCCTATAGATGCTGGTATACAAATCTGTACATTTTCTTATTCTACTAAAATTGTTCGGCTTTCCTTAGTATTTTATGTATTTTATTTCATGATTAGCATTGGTTATGTTCACAGTTCTGTTAATCGGTTCTTTCAAACGGTTCGAAAAGTGATTCAGTGATTCTTTTGCGTCATTACGTAAAACGTCATCGCGCGGTTTCTGGCGTTCAAGGAAATCGTCTAGGCTTTGAAAGTTCCATACTTTCCTTATCATTCTTGGTTCCCAAACAGTTTATAAGAAATCAGGCGTGTGCGAAAACTGTTCTCAGTTGGTCCAGTGACATGCTGACTGACTCGACAACCACATAATGAATGGGTTCTAACGTACCATTTCATCAAGAACCGACTCACATGAACGATTCTGTCGAAGAACTGACTGTAGCAGTGCAGGTCGCTCAAACCTGAGCAACATCACAGTTTCATCAACATCCTTACTTTAACTTCACCTAAAAATGTCACCTCAAAAGCTTATTTTTTACAGGTTAAACAGCTGGACCGCTACAGCAGTTGCATGCAACGGTTTCTGTACAACCAGGGTTTGCATCTTCATAAACTGGTGAACACGATACAGATGCACTGACAGATAAAACATACTACGAATACAAAGTAAATGACATTCCTACCAGCGCAACAACTCCTTTTTCTGAGGTAAAAGACGCACGAGTAGAGAGAGCATCGACAGCAGTGTTAACTGAAGTGTGTAAACACGAAATAGCGCCCTCTGTTAGAAACACCTGCCATAACAATACAAATCAATGCTTTGCATTCAGAACTCTAGTTTACTCATTTAACAAAATTTTGTTTGATTTACAAACACACACATACATGCAATCGTAATTTGATGGTTTATAAGTTGTTTACAAAATATCAGACACATACAATTAAGTCCAACATAGACTGAAATAAACGGCAGCAAATGATTTTACAAACCCAATATTTATGTGTTTTATTTTCTGAAAATACAGCGTTCCTGCTGTGTAGTAACAAAACACTATCAACACTATGGCAACACATTTAAAGAAACAGTTCACCCAAAAACTAAACTATTCATTTCCTCACACACTTGATGTTCCTGTGTGGCTTTATTTCTTAAATACAAGAGGTTCCCCAAAAGTGTTTGGTTACCAGCGTTCTGCAAAAAACCTTCAAGTGTAATCAGTGATGTAGGCTCAGAACAACATGAACAAGTGTTTCAGTTTTGGGTGAACTATTCCTTTAACAATATCAATCCACTGTTAATCAGCTGCATTTGGAAACTGTACATCAAGGCAAACAAAAGTAAACATCAACAGTGTCAAGTCAGTGGCTCTTGAAACCTATAGTGTCAAACACCTTTATCATCACAACTAGTATCACAACATCAGATCTTACTTTGCATGGAGAATAAGCAAAAAATATGAACATATTAAATGTTTGTTTCACATTTCAGGTTGTCTGGATGTTAAAGTTGTCTTGATGGAGAGTCCATAACCAACAAACATATTGAAGAAAACACACCACGTTATCGCTGCCGGTCATATTTATCCATCTAAGAGTTTGAGAATACTTTCTCTCTCTTTCAAAGCTTTCCAAGCCTGATCCTTCTCTTTCTTTGTTGGAGTGCGTTTCTTTTGCCTGGCTGCCATGATGCGTCGGAACGCCTCCATGACCTCGTTATCAGCCACTCGAACCCGCTGTCGAAGCTCCTGTTTCCGCATTTCTTCCCGTGCCATCCTGCATAAACAGGGTGAAAAGTAAAGGTTGATTTTCCTAATCTCACATTTATACTGGTATTTCACAAAGTATGTGGGGAGAAAATACTGTACCAAAAGACATATCTAAAAATACACACTTGACTGCTTCAATACAGCTCTCTTAAGTTGTCATCCAAGTACAAATATAGAAAGAAAATTATAACTTGTGAGATCAGACTGCTCCCTCTATCTCTTATGTTCACAAGCTAGTCTTCAGTAGTTTTGATCTGGATCTAAGGCTCTTTGGCTGAGACTCACTTGAGAAGCTCCTGCTTGCGCGAGCGGTTGTGAGCGGTTAGCGCTTTGAGTTCAGCCTGTCTTTTCTGCAGCTCGGCCAGCACCTCGTCTTCAGACTCTCCTCCGACACCTTGTCTCTCATCAGAGTCCAGCAGCCCCTGGGACACCAGCTCCTCTCTTATACGAGCTTCCAGAGAGCGTGTGTGAGGGACACTGGGACCAACAGAACAAGTGAAAATGACCTCTTTTTTCATAATCTTTCATCAAAATGCTTGTGAAACAACTTTCCTTCATGGATGATGTCACCCAGGCAATACAGGCTATTAAATAATCTTAACCAATAGCTAAATATATCATATATTCTGGTCTATATTAATCCTCAATGATAAAAAAAAAATGCATATTTTTCCCCTTACTAAAGTTTCACTCAAAAAAAGCATCACATTCCACAAGTAAAATGAGTTGAGTGCTGATGCATGATGACTTTAAACAGTTTAAGGCAGAGAGAATGAATGCTTATTTAGCTTTTAAAAAGGGATATTTCATAAACTCACTTTTTATAATGTAATAACTCAATTGGAAAAGGCTATTATCAAAACTATATGGTGGGTTGCCAGAACAACCAGTTAACTATTCAATCTTAATTGCCCCTAAATAATTACACTGCTTTCATAAGATGTGTTGTATTTAATTACAGTCTGATAAAGCACAACAAATTAAAGTGCAGAAAACAAACACAAAAGCCAAAAACATCCACCTGAATGTGTTTTAAAATAGTGCTGGTAGTGCTACTTATTTAGAAATAATACATTAATATTATCATATTAATATCATTATACTCAAACTTTCAAATAGTGGTCTAAACTGACTACATCATAAAAGAAAACAATTTACCTGAAGGCTTTACCCTGGCTACGTGGCGATGTACCAGCCCCATCATCCTTCCCTTGAATGTCTGGAATGGGGGAATCCTCCATAGGGGATATGATGTTTTCCTACATATTTGAAAAAGGATGTGACTAAAACATCAGCTGAACTGACTAAATATTGCACAACACATGTACTTATTTTAGCAAATGATGAGTCACTGACCTCAACAAGTGCTTGTAGAAGACGCTGAGTAAGAGGGCCAAAAGGACAGCCGTCCTCTGGAGGTTCATGCTGAGACTCTGATTTCTTTAGTAAGGCATCTACATCTGCACAAACCAGGATAAAAGCAACAGATTTAAGAATAGACGCAACAACAACAACAAAGACAACGTTGCAACTGGAATCACATCTTAAATGACACCATTACCTTTAGCATCTAGTTCAGAAAGAGGACCCATCATGCTTTTTTTCTTGTCATTGGCTCTTGCCCCTTCTCTTTGCTCCTCCAGCAGGTCTTCTTGAGCCCAGCGTTGGGAATAGTGCTTTCCGAGAGCTGGGATCTGCAAAGAAAACCAACAGAGTGTGCTCAGAAGTGAACAACTAACACAAAAGCCATATAACATTTCCCTGAACACAGAATCATTTGAAGGAAAGGAAAGCGAGATCAGTAATAATGTAGAGCAGGAACTGGTTTCTAAAAAGATCTTTACCTTGTAGTATTCAGCTTCATCGTCAGGGGGTTTGAGCAGCTCTTCCAGAACTCTGATCTCTTCATTTGTGATGTCTGCACAGTAAGGCTCCACCGAGGCCCAGAATCTGTTTTACACACATTTAACCACAGATCACTAGATACGCTATCATTCAAAAGATTTTTTTTTTTTTTTTTTGAAAGAAGTCTCAACAAAACATTTATTTTATCAAATGTACAGTAAAAATGGTATAACAATACTGTGAAATATTACAATTTCACAGTAATAAAATAATATATAATTGTTATATAAGTATTAAATATAAGCTCTAATCATTAAAATAAAACACACACAAAAAAAACGTTCAAGTGATTTGCTTTACATGTAATGAATTTTGAATACTGTAATTTGGTTGAATAAATGTCACTTTCTGTAATAAGTTAAAGATAACTTTCTCATGATATTCAGGTTTTTTTAGAGGCATCTGTATTTTAAAATTTATCCCTGTAATAGCAAAGCTGAATTTTAACAGCCATTACTTTAGTTTTAGTGCCACATGATCCATTTATTATTATTGTCAATATTAAAAACAGCTGTGCTGTTATTTAGTTAATAGCATTGTTACGTTTTTATGTAGTAATATCTAATTATAATTATACTATTGTGTTAAATGTAATAATATTTTTGTAGAAAAAAAAGATGTGTTTGGTAAAAACATGTATTTAAAAAGAAAAATAGTGTCCAATTTTCTTGTTCTATACATGTCTTTAATGTAAATTTTATCAATTTAATACATTTAGCTGCTGAATAAAAATTAAGGCTGTGATCAGTGTTTAAATAATATTAAATATGTGCTTAAAAAGCATTAGATCTGTATTTAAATAAAAATCTTTAATCTTTTTAATTATTTAAGGGGTCGCATGATGGGGTTTTAAAGTTCTCTTTGGAGTGTTACAAGCTGTTAGTGCATAGATAAGATCCCTGAAGATGCAATAATTTAAAAACCACAGAGATATTCTTTATAAAAGTTTTTTTTTTTTTAAAGTCCACGCCCCCCTAAAATGCCTCGTTTAAACACACCCCCACTTTTCTATATCACAAAGTGGGTTTATTTTTAAACACTGCCCAAATGTTTACACAAAGAAAGAAGGCGGAGCTATTGTAGTGGTGTTGTAGCGGCCATGTTCAGGAGACATTGTGAAAGTGAAACTACTTTCTTTGTGCTTCCAAAAAAAGACAACTAGAAATCAATCTACGATAAACTCCTATAACCTGCGAAGCAACCTATGCTGGCTGTGAACAGAGACAGTAAGTTACATTTTCTTATTAAAAGAACCTGCTACTTACTATTAAAACGTGAGTTTTAAGCAGTGAAGAGTAGTGCTTGTAATTTGTAATTTCTCTGATTAAAAATGTAGACGTGTGTTTACGAGGCGTGATGCATAAAAAGACAATATGAAGTGATGATAATAAGTAATTATGTCTCCACTGGATGCAACAAATGCCTCGTTTGTAATGTCTTTTTTATTGTTTTGGTGTCATAGTGCCCATACACGACATTACTGGGTAGGGGGCGTAACATTTCCGCCATATGCTTGCTGCTTAAATCACATAAATATAAACAAACTGCATTACACCAAATACACAAAATAATGTTTTTAGCAACATCATATGACCCCTTTAACATCTAGGGTTTCCGTAGGGGACATAATGGCAAACCTGATCTGTATCTTATATCTGCTCATAAGTAATAAGTGTAAACAAACCTGTTGGGAGCATCATTTTTAGGGTTGCGGGGTACATCTTGAGGGTCGACTTCAAATTCAAAGTCTTGGACCTTGGTCTGTATATTCTTAGACTTCGGTCGACCTGGCCCAGGTCCAGGACCATGACTTCCTTTTCCATCAAGTTTTGGCTTTTTGGTTTTAGAATGGCGAGAAGAGGCTGCGAGATCTGAATCCTTCCCCAATTTTAGAAACCTTTTGTCCCCTTTTTTGTCCTGCCAGTCTGTAAGGATCTGTTTTAGAGAATAAACAGTTTGCTTTAGATTATTTAGGCAATAAGTGGGATAAAATGACAAACAGTAAAGCACTGCTCACCTGTCTCTGTTCCTCTAGCGCCCTGAGACGTCGACTCGCAGAGGACAGGAGTGTTTCCAGCTCCAGCTGAAGCGTGTCCAGCTCTTCAATGCCAATGCCATCATCTTCTGAGCGGCTGAGTACTGCTGTGTAACGTGGACACACTTTCACATGGTCCACAGGTTTGAAGTCATAGTACTTCAATGGGGGACAGTCCTTCAGTTCACTCATCTTCTCGTGAACAGGAACCTATATCTGAAAAAAGAGAGTAACAAAAAAATCAGGATTGTGTGGTCAAAAGCATGATTACACTCAGGTAAATGCAAGCAAATCCAGAATGGATGGACTGTTGTAGATGTTATTTATAAAGGTTTTATATGTGAAAACTCAATCCTGTATGCATTGCATCTCTGTAATTTCTTTCACTCTGTTATGTAATACTGACGTCTATATATACACACCAGTGTGTGATAATGAGCAGCCACTGTAAGCTAACAGCTAACGCTAT
Source organism: Enteromius viviparus (assembly GCA_032353835.1). Taxonomy (NCBI): domain Eukaryota; kingdom Metazoa; phylum Chordata; class Actinopteri; order Cypriniformes; family Cyprinidae; genus Enteromius; species Enteromius viviparus. The sequence goes on from JAUCNO010000044.1 coordinate 6,505,395, forward strand.
GTGCTAGCTCAACTGTTTAAACCACAGAAAACCGGTTCTTACACTTTACCAATAAATATATATATATATATATATTACATGCAATGAAAAGACGTACGTCGACAATTAAACAATATGTTAAAATACCAAACAGAATGCTAACAGTTTATACAAGGCATTTATTCACGAAATATGATTGTTTACCTCCGACGAAGGGGCATCCATAACTGACTAAACCATTATCTCAGTATAGGGGGAGACAAATCGCCGATTCAATTTTGATAACAAGAACATATATATTTTTACTTTAAAACGTAAAACGAAATGTAAACGTAATTTGACCAATATTTATGTACTATTATAAACTCATTTTCCATATCAAACAAATGCCCTCTCTCGGCATTTATAATACACAACACAATATTGCAGCATATAGGATGGTACATTCCTGACTGAAGCGCGTCTAATTAGAAGAATTAAAGATTTTTTTCTTTTTCGAGACTCGTGCGCTGTATAAATCACAAAAGAGTTCAGATTTATTAAAACACAGTAATATTTTTCATCATAACATTTTTGACTACATCGTATTTGACCCGTCGTGTTATTTGCCATATAAGGAAGAAAAAGCGAATAAAGGTAAGATTGCTACTGGGCTTGACCGTAAACATTAGAACAGATGTGAAATAATAAAGCTCGTTTTGGTATTTATTTATATTTTCACCGTTTACGCGCTTTAAATAAAAACATAAGTACATGCATTTGTATGAAATTATATTATATTATCTTTTATTTAAACTTATGCATTTAAAGCACAAGCTCATGATTAACAAATTGCGCTTCTAATATGTGGATTACGGGAATGTGAGAACGCAACGGAGGCGTGTTTTCTCATTTCCAGGCGTGGCGTGCGGACTTCCGTCTTCCTCCACAGACCTCATATAAAATGGTAAGAGATTTAAATTTCTTAAAGTTCCTTCGTTTGTTTTTTATTATAGTGCAAGCAATCAAACGACCCAATAAACAGCATTGGCGTAAACCATTTGCATGCATTCGCCGCAGTGTTTTGGGGTTTATTCGATCGAGTGATGTTAGTCTATCTTGATTTATGCTAGCTGGCTAACGTCAGTGATTTTACAGGCAAAACCCTTTTTTTGGCAGATTGAAGTCATTAAATGCACACTACACTGCATAGATACAATATTTCAATAACTGGCACGTGTTTAATTCTTTTAAAACAGCCAGTAGTTGTCATTAAGTGACATTCAGGCGGTTGATTGACACTTCACCTAAATGAGTGACACGAGCTCAATGGAATGGCCAAACAAAGCTGCTCTTCCACCCTCTGACAATCATGTTTCTGCTTGTTTATGATTATGATATGGGCTGTTAGGTTATAGCATGAAGAGTTACCTAATTAAATGTGTGTGTGTAGACGGCAACATTGCGACCCTATCTGAATGCGGTGCGCGCCACTCTTCAAGCTGCCCTGTGTCTGGAGAACTTCTCCTCTCAGGTGGTGGAGAGACACAACAAGCCTGAGGTGGAAGTTAGGTGAGGAAATCACATACTTAGTGTGTATTATATCATATATGTATATGATATGTGTATGTGTGTATATATATATACATGTGTGTGTGTGTGTGTATTCGTGCTGTCAAATGATTAATCATCCAAAATAAAGTTTTTTTTTTTTTACATAATATGTGTTTATGCTGTGTTTATTTATTATGTTTATATTAAAACACACACATACAGTAAATATTTTATACAGTATTTACATGTAAATGCATTAATATTTTATTTGCTTATATTTTATATTATATCTAAATATCTTTAAGATATAAACATATTTTCATTAAATATATACATGCATGTGTTTGTATATATACTTATATATACGCAGTACATACAAATATATTACGTAAAGAAATGCTTTTATTTTGGATGCGATTAATCGTTTAACAGCACTAATATGCATATATGTCTTTCAATAAAGGAGCAGCAAAGAGCTCCTGTTGCAGCCTGTGATTATAAGCCGCAATGAGAAGGAGAAGGTCCTGATTGAGGGGTCCATAAACTCAGTCAGGGTCAGCATTGCTGTCAAACAGGTAAGAAATTCAAGATGAACTACACAAGATCCATGTGTTATTCTTTCTGTCATCTTCTAAAGATATGAATGGTTTTCTCTCAGGCTGATGAGATCGAGAAGATCCTGTGCCATAAATTTATGAGGTTCATGATGATGCGAGCAGAGAACTTTTTCATCTTGAGGAGGAAACCTGTTGAGGTGAGCGCCTTTGCGAGGACTAAACAAGTTTAGAAGAAATATGTAATACATTATCATGGGAGAAATGAAGCTTTTTGAAACTCAAAACAGTACACGCTGGTTAGAATAGTGTAAATGCTGATGAAAACACAACAGAATCATTTACAAGACTATTTGGTAACACTTTAGAATAGGGGTCCAAAATAATGCATTAGTTAAGCATTAATTAATGGTTAATTTGTTCACAAT
>JAUCNO010000044.1:6545076-6564481 GCA_032353835.1 Enteromius viviparus
ACTTATGAAGAGAATGTTACTTTAGTCATGTTGTTGTAATCTTTAAAGTTGACTAGGTACACATTTTTAAAAAATCGAAATCGTGAATCGGCCAAACTTTATGAAGAAACCTAGATTTTTTTTTTTTGCCATATCGCCCAGCCCTAGTCCATCCAATAAAGTTTAAATAGAGATCTTCAGAATTACTAGAAACTTCCAGACCTGTGTGTTTGAGCAAGTTGGAGCTAAACTCATAAGTTGGGGGTCTTCTAGTAGGGCTAGACAGTATGGTCAATGTTACCTATCAATTATGTCAAATGTGCATAAATTTGAAAGAAAATCTAAGAAATTTTTGCTCCCAACTAAACGTTGAAACCAGACTGTTACTTTATGGTCAGAACATGACAAACCCTTCACATTTTTTAATTCTTTACACTTCTTCAGTTATTTGTCCTTAATAAAATAAATATCCTGATATCGTTAAAAATATCATACCTGTAAAAATGTTCCCCTCGATAAGAATTAGTCTTCCCGCGAGGGTGTGTGTATATATATATATATATATGTATATGTAGGTTTAACATTTGTAGATGTAAGCAAAAGTTGTAAAAACGTTTTTAGTGCTTAAGATTTGTTAAAAAAATTAAAACGCATTATGCATTAATTAATAAATGTGTTTTGTATGTAACATAATTTAATTTACAAGGGACATATTTGTGATTTATTTATTTATTTATTTATTTATTTTTTAATTAAGCTATTGCTTCTGACCTAAAACATACTCATTATTTTATGACTTCAATTACTGCTTTATTTAATCGGAAACACAGCCTAAATGTTATTTTTAAAGGGTGTCTTTTAATTTAATTAGAAGTAGGCCAACAGCGCCCTCCTACCGTATTGGATGGGCATTAGGACCTGGGGGAGTCTGCCGCTGACCATGCTATTAACTTTTACTGTACTGTATACACCGACCACGTTATTCTGTACTGTGCTTTCTCAGATTAAATGAAGTGATTGATGAAATCTAAAACTACTTTAGATTTGTGTCAGCATATCACAAATAGAAGCGGCAGCAGTTTTCTGTCTGAGATTTGTTGCTCCGCATCATACCACTATTGTGAGGATATCGCCAAGTTCTCACGAGACCAGTCGGAATTATTCTGTTTTAATTATGTTCCATTAAAATTAACCAGTGCTCTTCCATAGTAGCATACATTTGCATAATCACAGCATAAGTATAAGTACGCATATTACTTACCTTAATACTATGGTAAAAATTTAACTATATGGTTTTTAGGTTGAATTGAACGAAAAACTGTAGTCTAAATATGTTTATTGTACATGCACAAAAGCTGTAGCTTAATTATAAAACACTTTAATTATATTCCATTGTTTCTTTAATACATTTAATACAGGTTTTTGTTAGGGCTGCATGATATATTGCAATATAAATATTTTTGTTGACATGCGGTGTGTGCATGGCAAAATGAGCGAGGAATGGGGAAGAAAGCTCTGAAATGAAAGATTTGGTCAAAAAGTAATTCATATGGAAATATCTTGGCTACAGAAAAGATGATGACAAAAACAGGTATTGTTGAGTGTTGTTGGCACAACATGCCGAAACGCAACTCATTTGTTTGATCATTTAAGCCGGCACTACAAACTGTGTATGACGAATGCAAAACTAGATCTTATTGCCATCCAAGCAGAAAACTATTTTAGATGCATATCAATGATGTGATAACATTTTACTTTGTGAAAGTCATCCTCTGTACTAGGGATGTGTGATATATTTATTAAGGAATATATTTACACACCTCGTCAGTAAAGCAGTTTCTTGATTTTTCTTCAAGACTGGTTATAACTCTTTAAATTGGCCCTTGTTTTTCTGCAAAATGCAATATTTATTACAGAAAAAAACATATGTCAGTATTTCTGCAAATATTGTCCAGCCCTAGTCTACATAAATACAATTATCGGCAAGAAGAGGTGGGGATAATGCGCGTGTTAAACCCCACCTCTTCTTGCCGATTGGTTAGCTGAAGTTTGTTTTTGTTGTGATGAACATCCTGTACCCATAGTGTTTGTTTCGGTATTGCAGCCTCTGTATTGTCTTTCGAGACCGGGGTTTTTTCCCAGTGTATTTAGAGAGCAGACAGCAAGACGATCGAGGGGTTATGCATACGGCTTGATATTAAAATAAAATCGAACTAAAATCCTGCCACATTGCATAGAGCACCTTTAATACCATATACCTCACATTTCTGTTGTAATACCGTGGTGCAGTTAGTGTTGCTAAAGTTAATCCATAGTAAACTATAGCGATTTGTAGATTGAAAAGCGTTTTGACCTAGGCCTGCTCGATTATGGGGAAAAAAATCATAATCACGATTATTTTGGTCATGATTGAAATCACGATTATATTACACGATAACTCATTGACTTGAAATATGTTGCATTTATTGAACAGAACAGTAAATTCTCCTTAGAACAGATTAAGATTGATAAAACAGATAAAGTTAAACAAGATCAACAATGTAGTGCACTTCCACAAAAAACATTATTTGAAAACAAGTAATAAATAAAATATTAATAATAAATAAAATAAATTAGTCCAAAATAAATTTGCTCACGTATGTGCCTTAACAAACTGAAAAATGCAAAACAACATTTTACAACATTCTAACTTTACATTTTAGACATCAACAATAAAATGTCCAGAGTTTTTATCATTTTCCTGAATCCTTCGTTCTCAACCGTGCGAATAGGGCACATGTCTTTGGCTAAAAAGTATGTACCGGCATCTGTTTTTTTTTTTTTTTTGTGCCTTTCTGAGCTGGATGGATACGGAGTTGCACTGAAGAGCGTGTCTTTCATAAATGACTGTTGTGGAGGATGTTGTGGGGGTTGTTCGTCGTTCTTTGTTTATTTATTAGTTGGTCATATGTTGGTCTGTGTTTAAATTTTAATTGGTTAAAAAGATTTGTGGTGTTACCAACCGGTGCCAACACAACCGCGATTATGTACCACATGAGCAACTTCTTCGTTGACAGTGTAGAGTGAAAGAGTGCGGGCTTCTAGAAGGGCGAAAGTGCGGATGTGTGCGGGCGTCGTTAAAAAAGAAAAGAAAAGTGAATAATCGTTTGTTATCGATTTGTGAGCGTTAAGACTCCAAATCGAAATTCGATTAATTCCACAGCCCTATTTTGACCTGTATTGTTGCACACAGTGCTGGTTTGTCAGTTCTGTTTCCTCTGGCTTTAAATCTTAGTTTAAATCACAGAGTTGTTATTTGTATTCAAGCATTTCACCCTGGATCTCACAGCGCTGTTTAGTAGTCGCATAACTGACACTTGAACTTTGAGCCAAGCGGAAAAAATCTTGCCATGATTCAAATGATTAGCTCTGTTTTGTTACGCTTTTGCCACATAAATATTATATTGAACATTTATCTAACTTGTTATCATTTTGTTGCGGGAAAGTTATATCACAATATTTATTATTATAGCTTTATCACCCGGCCCTATCTACTAGTCAGCCATGCTGACCCTCCATTACTCTTTTTATAAAGGCCTGTAGAAGGTATTTCATTCAGTGAATATTGTTGTTATGATTTGCATTTTGAAGTGTTTTTTTATTATACTATGTTATAATGGTCCCCATTTTATGGATAAAAATGGATTCAAGAGTTTCACACTGATTTTTTTTTTCTTCCTTTTTGTAGTACAGTGTGCATATGTAAGAAAAAAATAAACCATTTTTTACAACTCATGATTGGAAGAGCTTGTTTGTTATAAAAAAAAAAAGAAAAACTTTATGTATTTATGAAACTAAAAGAAACTCCTTAAGTATCACAAGTGCAACCGTTTGGCTCATTCACAAACTAACAGCCATTATTCTGACATGATCGTGCTCTTTTGGTAAATGTGCAGGTGGAATAACTTAATTCCTTTACTTTATTTGTTTATTTGAAAAGGGACCATGCTCAATTTTAACATAAATGTTTCGATTTCATGCGTTGTACCAGATTTTAACACGTATGTCCATTAGTGCTGGGTGATATGGAAATATTCTCTGAAATATTCTCTATATATTCTCTGAAAAAATATCATTGCATAATTTTTTTTTCAGCTTTATTTTGAAGTCACATTTAACTGAACTGTCACAAATGAGAAAAATACATTTTAGTTTAGCAATATAAATGTATCAAATGACAACAGATGTGGTGGAGGTAGAGCTACAGTAGCCTTTTTTTATCCATATCATAGTTATTTAAATAGTATTATTAAAATAAACTCTATTAAAAAAAAAATTAGTGCACAACCATTTCAAGGACGTTTTTTCATACTGTTCGGTTTTTATGAAAGACTTATTAATTTTAGGCTGGCTATATTTTTTCTCGCCACTTGCCCAGGCTGTTTCACAATTTTCTTTGTCGCATTTTTTCGATTGTCCCGTATTCTTTTTCGTGGACCTTCTTCAAGTGGTAAAAGAGGTTTGTTGTGTTAGCGTCCGTTAGCAGTTTCAGTTTGTTGCGAGGCATTCGTCACTCACGAGTTTCTTTGTGAAAAAGTTAATTTTTATTCTTGATTATCACTTATATAAAGGGGTAGAGTATGCATTGCATAGCGACAAGACATTATCATGCATTTATCATAGCCTATTTAATGCAATATTTTCTTTAGTATTTGATAAAATTAGGTTAGAAACGATAGAAGAGAAAAGGACGATATACACTTTTCTATCGTCCCCACGATATATATCGTCAAATCGCCCAGCACTAGTGTCCATGGCATCTATTCATTTTAAAACTATATGTAGGGCAGCTGTACTCCCTGCACTCAATAAATACCAACACGTGGTTTGGAGCTAAAACCATATATTCAAATGGCTTCTTTAACCTTAAACGTGAATTATCTCTCTCCAAGATTCTGCAGCTTCCTTAGGCTAATCCAAATTACTCAGTTCCCTTGTAAACACAAGGTATCCGATTGAGATCCACTATTGCTTGGTATTTCTCCAGTGCATAATTGTTGCTAGCACACACTTGAGATGGGGTGTAGACACAGGCTGCATGTTTCTAATCAAGTGTTTGTGTGTTGGTATACCATGGGAAATCAATAATCTTTTAATCAGCTTGCTGAAAGACTGCCATATTCTCCGGAAAGTCAGGATTATAAGTCGTAGATTCATAAAGATTCACCTTTTAAGCTGACATTTTTGATTGTGCAGTTCTATTGTGATGTTGTTAGCTCTTTTACTAGTCAAGCAACATTTGTATTATTTTTAATATTAAAATAATATTTGGGGTAGCATTCTTTGTTACTGATGAGATGTAGGCTACATAATCAAATTCTATTTATTGCACAGCCCTAATAAAACACACACTGCACAGCGATTTTTCACTCTTTAATACGAGGCAAACGTACAAGGTGTCATGCTGTTTTTCATTGCAGTGCACACACTCTGATATATAATTTCACACATTGTGTCCAATTAGTTACAATGATTATGTCCTCAGCTCTCTTTCGTGGCCTTTTGTTCACTCCTGTCTGACCTCTCGATCGTTGTGGCTTCTCAAGTCTTCTTTTTTTCCCCTCTGACAAGCAGTTTTTAGCGTGTGCAACCTTATCGAGTTTTGCCTCCGTTGACCTTCATCAGTCCCACACGTCTTTTCTGGTGGTCTCAGATGACCCAATTAAACTCTTTCTCTCATTCTTCGCCGTCGTTCTAACCAGGCTCACTCTGGGCCGTTAAAAGGGTGAGATTCAAAGTTCAGGAAAGGGCATCTCCATGGTGAAAAGCTGCTGTGTGAGAAAAATATGCTGTAATGATAGTCTAGCCAGAAGTAAACCTGGAGACGCTGTCATATGAAATGACCAGGCCGTAGTAAATGGGCAGCAGGAATAGATGTTAACAGAGGAATACTTTTTAGATGCGTTTCTCCTCAATCCAGATCCCCCAGGATGAGGATGAGAGGGATCCCTTAGTGACATGAGATCCTTAGAGGGATCGAATGTTGTCAAGACACTTGTCTTTCTCTTACAGAAAATGTGCTTAAAATTTAAGTTTAATTTGATAATCCGCCCAGTGGGTAAAAACAGTTTTATATTCATATTGGAGCTCAGTGCAAGTGTAGTAGCTTTATTGTTTTTTTTTTTTTTTTTTGAAAGGATGCGAATGATTAAGTGTTTCCACAGGCGTTTTTCTATTTTGACTTCTCACAGACTGTATCAGAATGCAAGCAGTACATTTGACAGCAGAATTGCTCAAAAGTGTGCAAACAAAGAAATACATTTGGGCTATGAACCTGTCAATTTACAAATACAAGAGCTGTTAATTATTAATTATTAATAATTATTAATAATTAATAAAATGTTTTTGACAGTTTTAAAAAAAATATTATCAATCAAAAGTAATTGCTTCTGCCATTCCGGTGAAGCCAGTAAGTTATACAGTTAGGGCCGTAAATATTTGGACACTTGACAAGTGTTTTTTTTTTTACCTTTTTACGAAAGCCCATTCTAATTATAGTTATATTAAGGACATGGACATATTGTTGTTTACTCCCAGCCTTCATTTGAGCGTATCCACATTCACATTGGATGAAGGGTTTAGGAGTTTCAGCTCTTTACAAAGGCGTCAAAAGTAATTGGACATTTGACTCAAAGGACAGGTGGACAGGTGTGGGCAAATACTTTGTCATTATCAATGAAGCAGATAAAAGGCCTTTTGTTAATTTTAGGTATGGTGCTTGCATGTGGAAGATTTTGCTGTGAACAGAAAATATGCGGTCAAAGGAGCTTTCCATGCAGGTGAAACAAGCCATCCTTAAGCTGCGAAAACCAAAAAAAACATTAGAGAAATTGCTAAAATACCTACAGTGTGGTACATCTTAAGAAAGCAAGCAAGCACTGGTGAACTCAGCAACGCAAAAAGACCTAGATGACCACGGAAGACAAAAGTCCTGGAAGATCACAGCATAATTTCTATGGTGAAGAGAAACCCCTTCACAACAGCCAACCAAGTGAACAACAGAGGTAGGCATATCAATATCCAAGTCTACCAGAAAGAGAAGACTGCATGAAAGTAGAGGGTAGACTGCAAGGGACAAGCCACTTATAAGCCTCACGAATAGAAAGGCTGGATTGGACTTGTCTAAAAAACATCTAAAAAAGCCAGCACAGTTCTGGAAAAACATTCTTTGGACAGGTGAAACCAAGATCAACCTCTACCAGAATGATGGCAAGAAAAAAGTACAGCGTGGAACAGCTCATGATCCACATCATCTGTAAAACACTGCAGAGGCTGTGTGATGGCTTGGGCGTGCATAGCTGCCAGTGGCACTAGTGTTAATTGATAATGTTACACAGGACAAAAGCAACCAAATAGATTCTGAGGTGTTCAGAGACATACTGTCTGCTCAGATCCAGGAAAATGCAGTCAGGTTGATTGGGCAATGTTATAATACAGATGGACAATGACCCAAAACATACAGCCAAAGCAACCCAGGAGTTTACTAAAGCAAAGAAATGGAGTATTCTTGAATGGCCAAGTCAGTCACCTGACCTTAACCCAATTAAGCATGCATTTTCACTTGAAGGCTAAACTTCGGACAGAGGCCCTGGCAGAGCATTAAAAAGGAGGAAACCCAGCATCTGGTGATGTCCGTGAGTTCAAGACTTCAGGGTGTCATTGACAGCAAAGGGTTTTCAAGCAAGTATTAGAAATTTACTTTTCAGTTATTTAATTTGTCCAATTACTTTCGAGCCCATGAAATGAACGGATTGTGTTAAAAATGCTTTAGTTCTTCACATTTTTATGCAATCTCTTTGTTCAACCCACTGAATTACAGCTGAAAGTCTGCACTTTGACTGCATCTGAGTTGATTCACATAAAATTTATTGTGGTAATGTACAGAACCGAAATTAAAATATATTTATGGCCCCAACTGTATATTCACAGCGTGCTCTTCAAAAATACTTTTTGGTTTTGGACTTGCAGGTCAGCACTTCCTTTTTCATTCAAGCAGAGTAAAAATAGCTTAAAAGGTGCATTTATATTGACCTGATGATAATATTACAGTGTAGATCATATTTTAGCCATTGCGTTGGCATTCAGAAACACTGTTTTCTTTGTAGCAGCCTGGTACTATGATAAATAAAACTGGCAAGCTGATGGAAACCGGTTTACACTGACTTCTGGATGAATGACCAGTCAAATTGGAATCAATGAGACTTGGACAGACATTCTGTGAAAGATCTGAGTGGCTGAGTCTGATACAGTACTTCAACTTGAAACTGATCGCCCCTGAGCTTGTTTAAAGACTGATAGGCCTTGTTTCCACCTGGTTTATAGATGTATTTTTTAGTGATTCACTCAGCCAGAATGCATCAACTCCCTCTTATGTTGGCTCCACTTTTTTGCGGGAGCATGTGTGCAGTGTGTTAATTAGGGTTTGGCTGATGAATGCATCGTGAACCCCCGCATCTGGCCGCATCAATATCATGTTCGGTCAGGAAATCACATGTACTACTAGGGCTGGGTGAAAAATTCACACGCATCTCATCATTAAAGCCCATTTCTTGATTACCTGTAAATCTCCATCACCTGTCTTCAAATGAAGCGGGAGTTAATACACAGAGCCGTAATCACTTACAAGCTATGCAGTATTGGGTTCAGTATTGCAAATTATGTTTTTGTTTTAATGTCAAACATGTCTTTTTATTGTTGTAAGTATAACTGTTGCAAATAAACAAACATTTTATATTTAAATTTTTTTTTCTTTTAATATAAAATTTAATTTTATGCAATGCATCAGTCCTTTAACGAATCTGCTGACGCACATTATGCTGCTTTCGTTGACACAGGAACATCCCAGCTGAAGATAATAAGAAAATTACATCACTCTCTTTTGACAAGTGCATTTTAAACGAATAAATAATGGCACACACATACTTTGTTCACTCAAGTCCACTAACTAGGGGATAGGAATGATCACTTTGATTTGGACCATGAATCGTGCGATATGCAAATGGTTACACCCCTTGTAAATACTTTTGTTGCAAAAGATTCTGCTCTGATCTGTTGAACAAGTAAAGACTGAATAACTTGTTTTGGTGTACTGACGAGATGCACATGAAAATATTGCGCAATATATGGCCCAGCCCTATTTTCACAGAATTGTGGATGAATGTCGGGGTGAAGAGTATATCACATGATATATTCATGCACATCTCGTCAGTAAAACCAGTTCGTTGATTTGCTGTAAATCTCAATGCAATGTCGAGTTTAGTAACAAAACTGAACACAATATTGCATAGCTTATCAGTGATCCACAGCACTGTGTATTAGCTGCCGCTCCATTTGAAAACAGGTGGAGATTTACTGCAAATCAAAGAACTGGCTTTAGTGACGAGATGCACATGAGTATATCGTGTGGTATATTATTTAAGATGAACAAATGCCTTAGAGTTTGAAACAACTTAAAAATTTTTTTTTTTTTTAATGTTGATTTAATGTTGATTTACCCTGATCCCTTTTAATTGTATTTTGTTAAACATTAATGTTAACTTAAGTCAACAGCATAATCTTCTCATGAGTGTCTAATGTTTTGCATTTGGACAAACAGTTTATTTTTTTTCAAGTGAAACATAAAGTTGCTAACATGTTAATAGTCAAAACATTATTTATTTATTAAGCGTTCATTGCTGCATTGCACCAAGTAACTTTTTTTTTCTTTATATCCAGACTGTAGAGACTCCTCCACTGCTAAGGGTTCATACTGGAGCAAGACCTGATCACATGGTAAGCCAAGAAAAGATGTGTTGTTCTTTTCTAGACTGCAGTTATTTGTTTTGATCAACATCAAGGTACCTTGAGCCCCGTACACATGTGGTCTCAGGAGCCATGGTTGAGTACACAGCTGTAAATCAATTATAGAATGACTGAAGATTAGATTTAACAGCCATCCTATTTTTTTATAGCTCTAACCCTAATCAAACACACCTGAATCGAGGTCTTCATGACTTGGTCTACAGACAGGGGAGGTTTCTTCAGGGTTGGAGCTAAACTCTGCAGGACATCGGCACTCCAACATCTTTGCCTACTCCAGGTCTAAATAAAAGAATTTACAACTAAAAGACATATGCTGTAAATGGCAAGTTGTTCCGCAACTGTAACGATTATTGCACTTGCATAAAAAATGTTGCATTTTATGCTTGTTATAGAGTGTGGGACATCACACGAGTTACCACCGTTGGCAAACATCTTCAGAAACATTTTTTAATGACTCTTTAAAAGTCTCTTTAGGTCCTGATATCAGCCATTAAGTTAGGGGCCTAAATTTATTTATCTGTAATTATATATTCTGTGGAAGGATAGGACCAAGAAATGTTCGTCCAATTAAAAACTCAGTCCGAGTTTTTTAATTGGACATCCGGACAATTGGACAATATCTGAATTGGACAGCCTTTCCAGAGATGGTGGGATGTACGCTTTTAAAGCTATCAGGCTATAAAATGTGAAATAGAATTTAAAATGTGACTTTTTTTTTTTTATATATAAATTTAATACATAATTTATCTTGCATTTTTTTTTTTAATTTAAAGTATAAATGTAATATTTATTTTTAACTCTATAGTTTTTAATAGTATTTATTAATGATTGACTTTCTTTTTTTTTCTTTTCTTTTTTTTTTTATTTAAACAAAATAGTAGCTGTAAAATCATGAAAATAATCATCTTCTGTGCGTGCAACACAGTGGTACTGGTGCATCCCTAGTTAAAATTACTCCCTCGGCACTATTGCATAACCAAAAGTGTATCATATGCACGCATTACCAAGTTCTTGTTCCACAATAATTTAGTCTGTTCGGTCAAGACAAATACAAGCTCGTTAAATGTAAACATGGGAATAGCCTTCTTGCTTTATGCACTACATAAATCTCCACTCAAGCTCGCCTTTTGTAATGTTTCAGAAATGTCCTATTTAAACTGATTATGAATGCTAATTAGTTCTTGAGTGCAGCAGTTTAGACTGCCTCTTTTCGAAGCTAAAATTACCTGTAATTTACTTGTGTGGTGGCAGTCCGACATGTCAGCCAGGACCACTTCACAAATCCCCCCCAAAGACCCCTAAACCCTTCACAAGAGTCGCCGCTCAGTTTGCCTGTTGACTATTCTCTGGATAATTCCTCTCCAACAGGGTGTATTGTTTCAGGGATCAAGGTGCGTGAGTTTGAGTGCTTTCAAAACCAAGCTTCATTCAGAACTGAAGCAGAACGGACTCAAACAAGTTCGTTCAATCTCTGCTAAAGCAATTTTGGTTTATTCTGTTGGTATTATTATGGTTGCTTTTAAAATCACTAAATTCTATATATAATTTTGAACCACGATAAATGCTGTTTTTCACTCCAGAACCTTTTGTCAGGCTTTCTTGAGAGTGTTGCCATAGAAACACTGAGCATAGAGCGGCTAGTGTTGAGGCATAGATTGGTTTGGCTCTAAGCTGGTGGAGAATGGAAGAAAATAGAGGCCTAATACATTTCTTAACTCCTGTATTGGTTACAGGCCTTTTATAACATCATGGGCTAAAATAACAATATGTTCTGGCGGTGTGGGTGAATGAGATTCAGGGCTTTTATGTATAATCATGCCCATTTTTGGATGTGTTCATCATGTGGCTGTCTAGAGTTTGGCTGAAAATATCTGAAATGTAACGAAAGCCAATATTTTGTGCTTTCAAAGAAAAGATACACATCTGTTTGTGAGTTGTTATGGTGCTGTGTAGGATCGGAGCCAGAGGAGTTTGCTTTGGTGTAGATCGAATACATAATGTAATCTGTGTCCACAATTCCTTGACTTGAGCTGTACAACTGTATTGAATTTCCTTGTTTTGGCTTTGGGCGAAAAAGTACCCTGCATGGTTACCACACCAGCTTTAGAAAACAAAGTCAGGCTTACCTCTATCTGGGTTGTTTTTACAAGATTTGAGAGATTTGACGGTGAAGGTGGGCGCCTAGTTGATGTTTTAAGACCCGCTGCTTTTATTAAAAAATAATTTCATTCACTATTTATTATGTTTATTAATTGTAAATATAAATGTACATTATTAAAAGCCAGATGAAATGTTATAGCTTAATCCAGTTCTGGTGCTTCTCAATAAAACATCTACAAATCAACGTCAATTAAGTGCTGTTTTCAAGTTGTTGTTGTTTTTTTTTTAAGGGTCTTCTAGGGATAGAAAAATATGCATTTATTTGAATGACTAGTTGACTAATTGATTTTAACTACCGGATAATTAGGTCTGTTTTGGGTTTAGTTGATCCAGATCTGTCACTTTTCTTTGTGGGATATTTTGCACATTTAAAAATAGGGAATTTAAAGATGTGTTTTTAAATTTGAGATGCAGTCTTTGAATATATATACGATGACGCATGACAAAAAACAAAACAAAGCCTCACAATCCTTAAACCAAATGGGAATGTTATACTGACAGTGGTTCGCTATGCCAAAGCAACCAGATGGTATTCATTTTCCATGAGGATTGGCAAATTCTGGGGGAAATAAAGGTCCACAAATGTTGGTGTTGAGCAGGGGTCAAATTTATGAACGCAAGGAGCAACTACTAATGGGAGCAGTGGGATTCCACAGCAGTGTAGAAGCAGACTCTCATAATTGTCTGTGCATGTTATTAAAAGATCTCTGGCAGTTTCAAAACATTTATTAGTTTCTTTTATGTTCATCATACCACCATAAATTCAGCAAGTGCATTTACTTATTTTACATTTTGTACTTTTGTGTGATGCCATTTAATGTAGTACTTCAGAATGTAATGCAATTTTATTTGGCCATAATATGCTCACCAAATTTATTAATGCATGTTACTGTTATGATATATATTTATTTATTTAAGACAGGGCCTGAGACGCACATGCCTATCATGCACGCATGTAAATAAAGTGCACATAGGCTTTTAAACCTGCATTGCTTGCTTGTATTGAATTGCTTGTAAGCGTTTGTGATTTCTTAGTAGGATTGTGCTTTAATTGGAAAATAGTTTAATGTGTTTCATGGATTCATTCTCGTCTGTGGAATGCTCTGCTTTCTGTATTTTGCTGGGTACTGTATTTACAGTATATTTCACAGTGCTACTTTTTTCTCTTTGATCGAGTCAGTAAGCATAGCTTGGTATGCTAGCTTTGGTAAGCATAGCTTGGACTTCTTTTTTTATTTTTTTTTTTATTTTACAGACACAAACGTTTAAACGTTTTTGTCATGCAGTCTAAGCGTTTACAGTCACAGTTACAGCCTTGACTATTGATGTCACACAATCTAGCTTTGCATTTAACTAAGATCTCATTGAGACCATATTTTACAAACTGAAGAGCAACAAACAGAGAAGTACTGTGAACTGTCTAAAACAAGTTAGAAGAAATGTAGATCATCTTTCCCAATATTATCAACTACTCTTTTCTCATTACTTAGACATCTTGATCATCCCTACTTTTTCGCTATGCATTTGCTCGCTTCATAAAGCCCTTTCCCTGATGCTATCACCACGCAGATTATTTAGCATTAATGTCAAGGCAACCGCCATTTAGTGATGAATATGCAAAATGTAACCTTTGTGCCGGAGCTATTGCAGCTCCATCTAAATCACACATGATTATGGCCTTTTTTTATCTGCCTTTTTCCTGTCTGATGTTAGATCCTCAGAACAATAGAGAAGGTGTTTGGCGTATCTAGCAGGTGCATCAACAGTTGTTAACGAACACCCCCCTCATTACCTTGTTGCAACACATGGGGGATGGGAAGCGTCCAGAGCTTCCATCTTTTTTTGCGAGAGAGAGGGGAAGGAAACAGCCTCCCATACGCCACTAAATTGTCACTTTGGTGTGTAGGAGGAAAGACTAACTGCTCTTTGAAAGGAAACGGTGACATCTGTTTCCTTTTTGCTAAGTAGTATTGTGAAGATCTCTGAAAATGTTTTGTGTGCTCAAGTGCATGAAGTTTCAATTTCACTGGTAGGTTTTCCGAAGAAGGGGGGTTTCTTTTCACACGTTTTCAGTGTGAATCTAGGTCCCCTGCTTACAACTGTACCACAGACAGTTTCCTTTCACTAGAGGAAAAAAGGTTATTTATTATGGTGTGCATTGAAGTTATCAGGGTAAAGCAGATTGTGTATATATAGAGGTCTGTTGGGTAAAGATTGCTCCTAGTAAAGTATTGGACACAGTGTTGTTGATTTTAAACAAAGGTCTCAGCTTAAAAGCTTAAAATAAGAGCGTAATTGTTCACCCAAGCTTAACCCGAGACGACAAGTTCAACAGCACAACGTAGATGTTGCCAAGTTAATCCTACAGTTGCATGATAACCTTTTGTAATCTTCTCTCTAACTCTTGTTGATGGTATAATGCATTATACTCTGACAATACTTGACCTGAAAGACAAAACCGTTATTGTCACAATATCTTTGTGGTTTCTAATGGCAGGATACTAGATAAAGTGTCATGCAGCTATGATCAATTGTGTGAAAAATAAAACATGTGGTATAACGGCTACATCAGCATGAGAAGTGTGGTAGACATTAGTTAGAGCCATTATTGCAGGGTTTTTTTCTGTTGTATTACACACTGTGTACACACATTATTTATAGGTACAGTTTTTAGCGCATGTACTTGCATAAATATCCATATTTGCATGTGAAATCTTTTTTGTCAGTCCAGCCTCGCATAGCATAACTGTTTTACCAACCCTAAACTTTAAAACTTGTTTTTGTCATACAGTCTTACAAGCATTTACAGTCATTGATTGTTGATGTCATACAATCTGTTTTTGTATCTTTGTAAGATATTGCTAAAAGCAAAGACCAAACTAAAAGTAACAAACAGAAAAGGATCCCACCACGTTGACTGGCTGAAACAAGTGAGGAGAAATGTAGATCATCTTGCCAACTCTTCTCTTCTTTTCTATTCTCATTACTCAACCATCTTGAATATAGCTAGTTTTGCTTTTGCTTCATAAAGTCCTGTCCCTGATACGATCGCAGCACCAGATTATTTAGCATTAATGTCAAGGCAACCGCCATTAGTGATGAATATGCTAAATGTAATGCTGGATTAGCTACAGGAGGCCGCCTTTGAATAATGTAGTATTTTAAAGCTTTGCGATTACTTCTGTAGTACACTTTACAATCCAAGTATTAGTTTTGATTTACACTAGTATCTGTTTTAGCACTCGTGGCAGTGTGCTTTAGTTGCGTTAATAATTGCAATTTCTTACACATTTTGTAACGCAACGCAGTATATTAAGTTTGAGTACTTGGGTAAGAGAATGTTTCCAATGGATTGGATGCACTTGCCCAATTATTTTCACATTTTATATAAATTGGCAATGCAGTTGAATTGATTTCAAACTAAATCGTTTCCCAATTTGGTTTTTAACACATCTTGGCCGCCCCTTTTCTTTCAGATCAGACATTCTTTGGCCTAACAGCGTAACGACACCTGCTACTCTGCTTAGCAAACACAGGCCGATAATCTGAGCTAACTGGAACGTCACTGCTCTGGAAAACCGATAGACGCAGCAGGTGCAACAGCACAAAGAAGTCTCAGAGACTTGGGCTGGGAGCAGGCGGCCTGAAGAAAGTAGTTTCCACCCATCTCTGTTCAAGCTTAACCTTAGTAAACAAGAGACCACTGAAACGCGCCAATAGCTGTAACTTAACAGCCATGTCACTACATGCGTTTCATTACTTGGTTGTGGAAACTAACACATGCACACTCGGGGTGAGTGAGCCCAAGATGGTGATTTATGAATGCAGAAATGAAGTCCAGACCTAGGTTTAATCTGCGCCTGGGAATACTGCCCTGGATGATATTTATTTATTTATTTTTTTACTTTTAGGCTTGATTTAGCTGTGAGTTTATGGTAGGGAAACATTTCTTTTTAATTTCTTTTTAAAAGTTAGGGCCGTATTTCAGATACAGTGTTTTGGTAGTGTGACAGCGAGTTTTCTTGATAATGAGATGGAACTTTTTATAAACGCTTGCTTAAAAGTGCCTGTTTAAAATATGTTTTTTTTTCACCAGGCGACACCATTTGACAAGACTGTAAACCCAATTTATTTCTGTAAGGCCACTATTGATTGATTCATTTTTGCTTTCCTCCTCTGTTGTTCTTTAAAGCTAATGGTGCATTCGAAAACCTCACCAATGATGTATGTAGGTTAAAAGTAGTAAAAATGTAGGTCAGAACAATGCAGTCAGCTTTTCCTGATGGTGGTGGAACCTGTTTTGTCTGTTGAAAATAAAGATGTGCCCTAAACTTAACATTTCAAAATGGAAACAGTCTACGTAGGAATGCTGGGGATGTAACCAGTCACCCAACTGATGATAAGATACGATTCAGAATACTTTACAATACGATTTTTTTAAAACACAAATTATAAATGAAAAGGTGTTGCTTGTGAAATTGAAATGTCAAATAACAAAACTGGATTCAAATGTTAAAACAACACCCAAATAAATGCAACTGAAATAAATCTTTATATAAACTTTCCATGTGCTCTTTCCACTCGAAAATTAGAGGCAGCCACTGCTTTTGTTTGTTTTTATGACGAGACCAGCAAGCAAAAAGATGCTGTGTACATACAACATGAGCAGTTTGGGGTTTCTTTTAGATATTTTCATTTTCGAAATTTTAGTGAAAAACAGTATGACTTTGATGTAGTATAGATTTGTGAAACTTCTGAAGGAAACAAAAACTACAGATAGGCTAAATGCGAATGCTAAGACACTCTCTGACAGCAGGTGGCGCTTGTGGATCTACTGAAATGCAGCTTTTGGTTGCCATACATTTCAGATTTTCTCAATTGATTTGGATGTACTGTTTATTTATTTTTTATTCAAGGAATCGCAATTTTCAACAAAAATATTACCAGTTGTTAGAATTAGACTCTTGACAATATGCCGATGATAACAGCAAAGAGAAAATAACAATCCAACTGCATGTGGGTGCACTTGATAAACCCAGAATTTACACAAAATGCACTTTTGTGTGTTTTTTTTTTTTTTTTTTTTTAAAGAAATCTTGTGGCAACCTAAAGAAAAGCATAGAGCCACTTTATAGAGATTTATTGGACATTTTAAGAAAGTCCATAGAGACGCTCAGTCTGTTATCCTATGCAAGAGAGATGGAGAAAACAATAAAGAGAGGCTCTCAGCAGAAAGATGGGGGGGGGAATTTTGAAATTTTCTATCGAAACAGCAACATCCACAAACATGCTTGTTGACCTCAGATAGTTTGGTTTAATTAGGGCGTGCATTGCAGGTGATTTTTTTTTTCTTCACTTCCAGATGCTTGACAAATTCTGCTTCATTCAACCTTTTCTGTAATGTTATTGCAGGTGCTGAGACACTTGGGTTGGATCCTTAAAAAGCGTTTGCCTTGCGAAAATAGAGCTGATAGTGTGGTGAGTATAAATGCATGTTGGTGCTAAGATGGCTTTTTCTTGTCTAATGAAATGGAAAAACTTTATTTTTTATAAAGCTGGGCTGTTTTTTTAAAGGACATGAAAAGGGTACAGCTGTTTTAGAGTCTGTTTATAGACGAACTGCTCTGGTGTATATACCATTTTATTTTTTATTTATTTTCATTATATTTTTTTTGCGCATGTTGTAATGAAATGAGGGCAGTACAGTGGAAATCCTGGAATCACTGAGTGATTGATAATCAATGCGTTACTAGTTGTGAATCCCGGCAGATTGAGAGACAGACCAAATAAAGTAAAAACCAGTAGAACTGTGAAATGATCCCAGTCTTCAGTGTCACGTGATCCTTCAGAAAGCGTTCTAATAGGCCGATCGGCTGCTCAAGAAACATTTATCATCATGCCGGTTAAAACGGGTGTGTTTAATAGCATGTGTTTCAAATGGATATCATTTGTAGCATTTTAATGTCTTTACAGTCACGTTTTAAAAATTCAACATGTCCTTGCTAAAAATGTATCAATTGCTTTCACAACCACCAAACCTGTCCTAACTTTTACCTGCATCCCACCTCAATAGCAGCGAGCGTGTCTTTTAAATACAGTATCTCTATAAGTACATTGTATTTATTTAAAGTGGCATATTTATTAAGCAACAAACTAAATGAATAAATGTCTGAATAGGACATTTTTGTCTTCAAAACAATTCAAAGCAGGATCAATCACTTCATATCTCGGAGCAAAACGGATTGAAACAGACTTCATGTCAAATTAAAAGGCCTACTACTACTCATTTTTGTTTAAAACAATGTTGTTTTGAAGTCAGTGTTCGCTACAAAAACATAATTACTGTTACCAATTATCTTCAGTCATGATTCATTAACTGATACACCCCGAACCCAGAAAGCGGAGTTTCCCACTGATAATTACAGCATTGCAGTAGTGTTCATGTGAAGGCAACTATTATCATATGCACAAGACTGTCATCAGATCCCAAACTTGCATAGTGCCTAGGATGCAATTTATAAATTCAACGTCATCTGCTTGTTGTAATAGACCAAAGGTGACAGATTTGTCGATCCGCCTTTATTGTTAACTGTTACATTTTGAGAGCAAACATTAAGTTCTTAACGTAATCGTTAATGCTAATGCACTCGCATCAGAACAATGAATGAGTCTGTGTGTACTGGCACTCTAGCTGTAGAGATTTTGGCAGGTGGTGATATGATGTAACCCTTCTGAACAGCTCCAGCGAGATCATGTTCCAGCAGACCTTTAGGCAGTGCTTGTTCCACATGTTAAAGAAACACCCCATCCTGAGGGTGTACATGTGTTAAAAAAAAAGACATCAGCAGCAGAATCGGGTCGAAGGGTATAGTTCCTGTAGATAAGATGCCTCCCCTGTTAACCGGGTCGCCACAGACCTTGGATATGTTACTCATTAGTCATTTCTGCTGTCTGAGTTGCGTTATAGCGAGTTCCTGGAAACACCGTCAGTGCACTCACTTCACTTGGAGATGAATAACTCTCCTAACTGAGTGGGAGTGCTTAAACCAATCTGTTATTGATTATTGGCTTTCTCTGTGCTCCAGCATTGATTTATGGTCATTTCTTTGATTAGTCGGTTATCACTCATTATCTGCTGCTTTTTATCACATGCTGGATACTCTAGGTATGCCAGATATTGCGACACTGTCGAAATTCTGACAATTAACGTGTGAACCACACACACACCCAGATCATGTCAACCCAATGTCAGTTGAGTTTTTATAATTTATTACTTATATACAGGTGCTGGTCAACGAATTAGAATAATTTGAAATAGTGCAATCATTAAAATCTTTGAATGCATTTTGTTTTGCAGAAAGCAAATCAGGTGTTCACCGCACCTGTCCTACTCGTTAGACTAATCACAGAACTCGTTACCTGTAAA
>JAUCNO010000044.1:6564581-6581939 GCA_032353835.1 Enteromius viviparus
AAGGAAATTTCGATCCGACTGAATGCAATCGGGTCAGAATATTCTGAATGGCGTGTTTACATTAATCATTTTTATTCAGATCAGGTTTTTAATCCGATTACATATGCCCATGTAAACGTGGCTAGTGAAAGTGGTCCAGACAGAACAGCAGAGTGAAAGCAGAGACAGATGAAGTGTGTTTACAGATCGACAGAGACTTGGCGTTATTAAACAGACTGACGAGAATTTCTTATTAATCTGTAGCAAATTCGTGTAATGCAAAAATCGAAATGGCATCCCAGAAGAAACACATTTCTTAGAGGCAACTCTTTCAAAGACTAAGAAACGTTTTCAAAGAAACAGTTCACCTATAAATAAAAAACTTATCATCATTACTTGTTTAAAAGATGCTTCTTTAACTCTTCCACATCTTTGTCTCGGGGGTTGATTTTTATTTAAACTAAAAGATTTTAAACTAATTTCTTTTTCTTTCTTTTTTGTTTTGTATTTTTTTTTATTGTAGACATTACAGTTTTACTCATATCCCAAAGTAAAAAAAAAAAAAAAACATTAAATAATAATTATTTTCAAAACTATGATACAAATGGGTTTTAGGTGTTAATTTATTCAAAACAGTTATTAAATATAACAAATAAAACTTTGAAAATAAAATGTCGGTATAGTGAGATTTTGTTTGTATGAACTACTAAATTTCTACATTTCAAGAATGTGAAAATTGAGAAAATGTATTTAATTTATTTAACTGTGTGCATTTAGGATACATAAAATGCTTGTATTTTGCCCTAATGAGCCTCTCATTTTATACCAAAACAAGTTGTCATTTACAAAAATAACAGTAATTTCCATCATCACCATTTCTATCACAGAATGTTAATTTTCACAAAATGAGCAGCTTTTTCTATAAAGCTCCACATGTCCAAAGTTATCAGTTAAATAAACAACAGTATCTTTCTTTCCATCTTTACAGATTACCCAGCTTATTTTTTCATAATGGCGACTGGCTCAAAGTATTATTTTCAGCAGACTTAAATTTGGACTAAGATATCTGAGTTGTCTTTCCTATAGGAAATAATACACGTCTAGTCCAGAAGAGCAAATCAGGGCAACAGATGCTTCATGAAAACCTCTGCATGGCTGACTGAGGTGTTAAGCAGTGTTGAGAATCTTTCCATTACCTCATCACCTCATCTCTTTATCATCTCTCAGTCTCTCACTCCCCATCTCTCATCCCAGCGGACAAAAGCCACATCTGTTACACACACAGTGAGCGCAGCTACACAGGGACAGCACCACTGAGGCTGGAGGCAGTAGACTCGAGTTGGCACACTGTCTTTCATGATTAAATCACCTCAATGAGCTTTGACATGTCCTGTGCTGCAGTCTTTCCATATGTAATTCATCAACTTATGGTGCTCTTTTCTAAAGAACCAGATCTTCTTCTCTCTCTTTGTGTTCACACCACTGCTATTTTAGAAAAAAAAAAATGCACCCAAAAATTTTAATTATGTCATTTGTCCATCCTCATGTGACTCCTGTGACTGAGTAGTGTCACTCGTGGTTTGTGTAATCGCGCTTCTTCAAGTCACGGTGCACATTTTTTTCCCCTGATTTATTATGGACTGGCTTTTACAGTATTTAGTTAAAAATGCCTTTGTGATGTTTTTTTTCACGTTCCAAGACGTTAAGGGATGGACTGGAGTGGTGTTGATTACTTTTATATTTTTATCAGCTGTTTTGAGTCTCATTTTAATGGCACCTGTTCACTTGGATCCATTTGTGAATGTGATGTAATGTTATATTTAGGAGTGCTTGAAAGCCAATGGGGTCCAAAACTAAGGAGCTCTGCACATGACATGCAGGTAAAAATACAATAGTGGCCATAATTTATTCCTACAAATTAACAACATATTAATGGACACAATTTACTAATTCATTCTCTTGAGTGGATTTGTAACACTTTGTTTTTTGTTGTCTATCTATCACTGTTTAGTTTTGGTTTCGTTTTCGCCCTTCCTGTGTTTCCTTATTTGGTCTTGTTCCTGTCCTTGTTTAGTTAATTAGTTACCTGTACCACCTGTGTTCCTCACCTGTCCTGATTTCTCCCTAATGTGATATTGTTTAAAAAAAGACAGTTTGTCTTGTCTTTTGTCATATATTAATGTTACTTTGAGTTCGTGTTTGTTAACATGTATTCTGTGAGAGATCTTTATTAAAACTGCATACTTATTTTCCTGTCCTGTCTTCACCTGCCTGCAACAACACGAACGTGTCACAGGATTAAGCTACAATTTAATATAAAATGCAGAAACAAATGATTTAGTTTTTCATAGATCTTGCACTCTGAAAAAATGTTAGGTTGCCTCAACCCCACTTTGGGTAAACATACCCAACTGTTGGGAGACCTCCTGGAAAATCTAGTTTGCTGCTGATAGAGGTGTTAGCGAGGCAAGTAGAGTCTGCTCACCCTGTGGTCTGCGTGGGTCCTAATGCTCCAGTATAGTGACAGGGACACTATAGACGGTTTCAACGAGTGCACGCACCTGGTTCGAAGTTAACTTTTGGTCTGTGTTTGTTTATTGGTCTGGTTAGTGCCGCCTGCTACAAACGCAGCTAATGATAGTACTAATGAAGCTGGGCCCAGGTTATTGTGCTGTGGGATGTGTTTCCCATTTATTTATTTATTTGTGACGACCTACCACGATATCAAAACTGACAGATTTTTCAAAAGGCTTTGTTGAATAAACATGAGCATGTAATGCATGTAAAAAAAAATCTAAACGAGGTGTGGGTGTTTTTATATCATTTTTCGGATTTCTGTCTTTCGGATGAGACGTTAAACTGAGTTAGTCCTGACTCTCTATGTTCATTAAAAATCTGTGGATGTCTTTTAAAATGAGTAGAGGTGTGACCATATTTGCCCTTTGGCCTCTACACATCATGGCCTCCTAACCATCCCCTCATCTACTGATTGACTTCATCAATCTGTCTCCTCTACACCAGATAGCTGGTGTGTGGTGGGCGTTCTGGCTCAATATGGCTACTGTTGCATAACCCAGGGGGATGCTGCACACTATACAAAGTAAAGTGCTTTGAGTGTCCAGAAAAGCGCTATACAAATGTAAGGAATTATTATTATGGTGGGACAACATTTAACCCTCAGTAAGTAAAAGATGACCAATTTTAATTTGGGGAAACTATCCCTTTAATTACTTCCAGATCTTTTTCCTTTGTTCATCTAGTGTTTTAAAATCCCAGCTTCCCCCTTCTTCAATTGTATGGCTTAATTAAAGTTCAATTCAAAATCTTTATTCTAGTCTAATTCTATAAGATATGCCGAAGCCAATAATTTCTGGGAAATTAGAGCTATCTTATCATTTAAGACCTTTTATTAGGAAAAAAGAGCTTTCCTGGACAATTCTTCTGCAGTCCTTTATCCTCCAAATTGTGAATTCATATTAATACAACTGCATAGAGCAGATGGTCCGTTTAAGCAATTAAGAGGCTAAAACATTAAGAACCAGAATGAGGGTGAGTTTGGACGATGGGCAGCTGATGATCTTGTGCAACCGCATTAACCACTGATGAACTCCGAACAGTGTGATCCAAACATCATGTCCAAATGAAACACCCTCACTCATTCACATCTCGTTTTTCTGGACGTCTCCGGACGGGGATCTCTGGACTCCCTGATGAGTTGATTCAGGGGCAGAGAATGTAAATTGAGATGCTTCTCAGGTTGACGTTCCCCACGGAGTCTATCAGTGGATTCCTGCCCCTTCCAGGTGCCATGTAAGCAAAGCTGGCAGAATCTTTCGTTCAACCTTCTTCCCCTGCCCGGCTAGTGTCACTCAGTCTGTCAGAGTACAATACCAAGCCTTCAGTCTTCACCGCCACCACTGTTTCCATCTGACACATAACAATGGCTGTCCTGGGACGTTCAATCACACTAGCAGCTGCTCACAACCTCACAGCTTCCTCTCACTGGCAGCTTGAGTTCTTTCAGGCTTCCTACTCCACTGCCATTTCTGGCTGGCTGATTCCCAGGGCAAGCAACGCATGGCAGGTTAATTTTGAAAAAATCTCTGGATAGCATAAGTCTATCTCTCTTGTAAGTTCTGACTAGAACAGAGGAACGCTTCTTACATGTACATCGCAATCTTTCCATTAGTGAACGCTCCACTGGGCATCTTGCTCTATTCTGGAAAACTTTACTTGAGACACTTGCAG
The DNA here is from genome assembly GCA_032353835.1 of Enteromius viviparus. Lineage (NCBI taxonomy): Eukaryota > Metazoa > Chordata > Actinopteri > Cypriniformes > Cyprinidae > Enteromius > Enteromius viviparus. Next base: position 6,568,809 of record JAUCNO010000044.1, read on the forward strand.
GTATCTCAACTGTTACCCAGGTGAGAACAAGATCCAGTGAGGACACATGGCTTTAATCATTCTCACTTTATTCAGTGTCTCTAATTATAGTTTGGGGTGGGTTATTTTGGTCATACTTTATATTAGCTTGCCTTAACTAATATATACTTTTATTTAATTTAACATTTGGTACAATGCACTAATAGTGTACATAATTTTTTTTTACATTGTACTTATGTTTTTAAAAATATGCATATGTAATTACATCTATAATTCATTTCTATAATTCCATACATAATTATACCTAAACCCCCCAAGCAGAAGTGTTTTACAACACAATATGCCACAAAGGGACATTGTACTTATTTTTAAAAAAAATCTTTTATTAAAAATTAAGAGATAAATTATTTCTGTGATTGCAATGCTAATTTTTTTAGCAGCCATTCATCAGTCACACGCTCCATTAGAATTCATCCAAATATGCTGATTTGCTGCTAAACATTTGTTACTGTTATCAATATGAAAACGTCTGCACTGCTTAATAGGTTGTGTGGAAAACACTGTAAAAAACCATTGGGCAGTAGTGTAAATAAGAAAAAACTATTTAAACTAAAACTAATTGTTAAAAAAAAAAATCATATAATGCTGTTTAGTAAAACTACATTTAATGTGCTTTCACACTTGGTTTGATTGCCTAATCTGAACCAGAGTCCGATTGCTCGCTCCTCCCGCCCCCAGCACTATTATTTTATTTGGGTCTGAACCATGGTTCATTTGCGTCATCAAGTCAGCAGCTGTTTATCCTGTTGCTTAGTAACAAAGGCACAGGAGAAGGTGACAAAATGCACACCACTATATACTTTTGAACTGTTAGTTTTGTTACTTCTGAACATAACGACACTTACGTCTGTCTTAAGAAAGTACTGAAAAAGCTCTAAAGTACACTGAAGTTGAACAGACATGATAAACAGTATACAGCTCTTTGGAAAGAGACAATTGCAGGACAGTGAACACACATTTTTATAAATAATGCATCATTAACAGCAGTACACTTTCATGATTTGGTACAATTGCGTTAATCTCTGCAGCAAACCCCAGACATTATTTGGTAATGTAGCGCTAACCAATTCAAAGGTTTTAGCTTTCACAAACATCACATTCGGTAGAAGGTACTTTCTCTTCAACTTGCATAGCCAGACTTGGAATAGCGAAAGGGAAAAAAGGTAAACAATTTACAACTTTGGAAACTGAGTTGAAATTCTAAAAAGAGGCCAACTACCCTGTTAAGGGAATCAGCGACTTTAGATGTAGATCTTTAAAGCAGTACTCTAGGTAGTCAGCACAGAAGCTCTGAGCCCCAGAGAGTTAGTATGCTGCTTGTGGGCTCTGCGAAGGTGATGGAGTGTGTGCATACCTGCGGCTCAATGATCGATGCCAGGCTTCCGTGCCAAGCTGAGTGGAACTGACTCAAACACACCAAGCACTACTCAGCCCCTCTGTCCTCCCCGTCAACCCGGCCCAGCTGTGGTTGTAAAGGTGGGGTTGAAAAATGAGCAGAGGATGTGATAAGCTTCGCTGAAAGAACTCCCAAGGCTCCTCAGCCTGCAGAAAAAGAGAGTTCGGCCCGGGCCCGAGGTCCTACGGGACCTGGAGGCGTAGAGAAGCGTGACACCACAGATACAACAGCGCTGGCCTTACAGAGGGACCTGGGGATTTCAAGTGCGCTTGTACTGCAGCTGGAGACTATCAGACAGCGGCGAGACCCAACTCTCACACCCCATCAATTCACGTCTGCCTCCACCTATTTAAGCTGGCATCAGGGGGCTACTTGCGTTTAGTTTCCATATAAAATCTGGATCACCAAACTAACGACGTCCGTGGCTGTTATTTCGGAGGAAAGGCATACTGGGAAAGGCCGGCAGGTGACTACAGGTCACGTGATATTAAGGAAACTCTCAAGAGGCATTAGCATTCATTAATATTGGCTTTAGAGTCACACCGAGCTTGTGGCAGGCAGAAAACGGCAACCCTTACGGCATCATTACAGGGCCAATGTGACTAAGAACTCGTGCTGTTTGGAAAGTAGGGCATATTTATACAAGACGCCCTCTAGAGGATTGGGCTTGGACTGTGAGCGTGAAAGTATTGCACGTTGAAAGAATGCATCTAATTTTTATGCTTAAAGTGTCGAAATCATATTGAGGCAATCACTTCGACTTGTTATGTGTCTTATTGATGAAGGACTAATTTTAAATGAATGAAAAGTACTAAATAAAACTCTTTAAGTTGAGAAAACATTGCAACCCTAATATTTCCTAGTAAGACTTTACAAAAAGTTGCATGTCAGTATTAAGGAATATTGCAGGTTTGAAGTAAAGCTCAATTGACAGCATATATGTTCATTACCACAAAAAAAAAAAACAAGGGTGAATTCTCTGGTTTCTTCACTTCCAAATACTGGCTACATGGTAGATATGGCAGGTATTTGGTGGATTTAAAGACAAAATGTGATTTTTATTTATTTTTTGTTATTGTTTCATGAGACAGGTGCTGTTAATTAAAGGAAACGTCACCGCTTTTACATATTACACTATGTTCTTCCCTCAACTTAGATGAGTTGATACAAAAAAATATGTTTTCCTACTTAAAGACACAAGTAAGTCTGGTGACAAAATGTGTTGATTTCCTAAGCAGATAAGAAAAGATAACTATAATGTATGGCGGAAGAGCACTTCACAGCACTTTGACCTCCGTGCAGTAATATTATCACTCCCGAAAACTTTCCCTCTCCCTCTCACTTTTGTCAATACAACTAAGGAGTGATGATATTACTCTACGTTGGTCGCTGTAAAGTGCTCTTTCACCATATGTTATAGTTATCTTTTTTATCCGCTTTAAATGGCCATTTTATTTTGTGTCACCATACTTACTCGTGTAACTAGTCATGTAACCGTCTTTAAATAGGGAAAACATGGAAGTGTGTGGTGTTTTCTAAATTAATCCCTGTTTGGATCCTAAGGAATGAATGGAGATAAACTAAACGCTAACATAGTGGCGCCGCACACTAAATCGAGAAGAACATAGTGGATTATGGAAAAACAATGGTGTTTTCTTTTAAGGTTAACTTGTAATAAACTTGAAATATTCCTTTAATGCAATAGCTAACATGATCCCTTTCACAGCATTCATTAATCTAGGTTAATAAAGGTAAACCATAAATGAACAACAACAATTTCATTAAAACGAACTTACTTCTAACTCTTTTTCAGGATATTTAATGCATTAAGAAGGAAAATGAAAGAATCTTTTTGTTATCATTTCTCTGACACCAGTAAGTCTTTATACTCTAAGATCTTACCCTTTCTGCCATGTTTTGTTATTCAGGTAAGTTTCCCAACCTTTTTGCCTGTTGTTCTGAGAAATATGATATTCTGACACTTTCAAATCTGCTCGCTGGTTTCAAAACCACACTAAATATTTATCTTCTTTGATTCTAGACGCTTCTTCTAATGTTCCTGTATATACTGTTTTGAATGTGTAGTTGGAGAAGACATGACAATGAACGGACACTTTGAAAGCCTTTCATATATTCTAGCATGTGCTGTTGTCCCACAACCCTTTGTGTCATTGCCAGTGTGTCTTCAAGCGGCCTGAATAATTCATGGTGCAGAACAATATCTCCTTGACTGTGATGAGGAACTTTAATGATGCTCATATTTCTTGCTACCGTTAATGCTGTGGCCATAACTGGCAGAGAGAGAGAGAGAGAGAGAGAGAGAGAGAAAATTGTTTATAAAATCTCCAGCCTGTTTCATCTATATTTCATAACATTTTCACAGGGTTCGTTGTTGAGTCTAAGCATGCGCGCTGTTCCTCTACAGACTGCCAGGTTTGGGAACAAGCTGTCAGAAGCCAAACAATCAGTGTCTGTGGACTGAAACACTGCTGGGGTTTTATGACATGACCCAGAGAGCACCGGACGCTGTCACTGGATATGCTCTCAAATGGCCAAAAATGTTACACAAATAAAAATGGACTCTCTTTTATTTCTACATACACATTCCTCATTGCATTGTGAATGACAAATCATTTAGCACTAGACTTTTTTCAAAAAAAGGAAAATTGGAACACAAAATACCACACAGAAACGTTTCAATTACTAAACGAATTTAACGTTTCAAAGCAGGCATTAATTGAGAGAAGAAAGCTTAGAGAAGACAGAATTATCAGGATAAAAATTCAAATCTTAAAGAAACTAAAGGCGATATTAAAAAAAGGGTTTGTTTATCTGCATCGACTTGGAAAAAAAAAAGGAAAAACACTTTTAAAAGTTATTTGCTTCATTTTCTCATTCCATCTGTCTCTTTAGTTAGGATTTGTGTAGCTGTGCAATTAGCACTTGAAAGTTGAACAAGAAAATCTTCCTCTCAAAACTAAATCCTAATGTTAACTTTAGGCATAAAACACTGCAGCACCTGACAAACCAACCAGCCAGCAACAAACAAACTAAGTAATCACTATTGAACTTTTGTAGTGAAAGGAGGAGCACTCTTACCTTGGCAATAGTCTCAAGGAGTTTGAAGGCTGTATCCAAGGTCTCTCTTAATGAAGACTCGGGAGGGAAAAAGGCCTCAGAGAGAAAAAACGCTCCCTAGGATTGAAAAAAAAAGGAAAAATTATAACATACACATAAAAGTTTGTCAATATAGTTAAGTTTAACTGTCATAATACACATCTGAAATAGATATATTGGAGAAGTAGATTCCTGTTTTTTAAACAGACACGTTTCCTGACTGTAAAAGTCACAGATGATATTATGCTATATGCTTGTACTTTAAATGTCACAGTAACTGAATGCTTTTGAGCCATCTTTGACTGATTTCATTTTGTTCTTTAATAGAAATGTTTTCCTCAATCTTCTTATCATGGAAGTTTTAAGTGAAAACTGACCAGCAATAGAAAAATTATTAGGTAAGGCGCCATAAAATTCACATAAAGCATGTCAAGCTCCTAAAACCCATTGATTAAATGTTACTTTTAATTGTTACTAGCACATTATTAGTTGTCATGGACCTAATGGGTACAACTTGAACTCAAAATCGCACCTTCCCCCCCAAAATCTCTCTCCTAAGATGGACCACACACAGACACACAATCCTGTCCCTGAAATATATTTGTCAGAGTGCACTGTTATCTAAATAGTAAGCATGACAGAATTTCAGTTCAGTTGTCTGAACTTCACCACCGAAGAAACTTCTGTGCCTCATTTGGTGAAACTGGTTAGAAGGAACCTACTTTGTGTTTGACGATTATTGTTGTTATTGTTTAGCCTTTGCTTAATTAGTATAACGCCACTTCAGAAGCTGTGAGCCGATGCATCCCTGTACAAAAATATACAGGGATAAAGCAGCCCTGAGCATCCTAATTGAAAGAATGATTCTCAAATATGAAAATAATAAGAGCTCTTCTAATTAAGTCAAGCAAAACACTTTAAGCTGTTGGGGGGAAAAACAGATGCTAGCAGATAAACTTAAAACATTAAGCAATAGGAAGGCAAAATACTTAATCCCATGGATATCAATGACTGAATAAGACAACTTTATGAAGGACTATTTTAACCTTATATTCAGCCTACAGCATTTTCTGTCTTCCTTCAATCATCTTCCCCTTCCAAAACTGAGTGAAGCTGATCAGGAAGCAATGAAATCTGAAATTACTATTTAAGAGATATCTGATGCAATCATAAGCTTTCCTACTGGGAAGGCCCTTAGTCCTGATGGCTCTGGAATTGAATTTTATAAAAAAAACTTATGAAAATATGTGAACAAAAATGGCACCTCTTATGATTAAGATCTGACACACAGCAATTGTCTTTATCGAAGCACTTTGCCAGTATTTCCTTACTTATAAAGAAACTGCTCCATTGCTCTTCTCAAAATACTGCCTATTTATAGATTTAAGTTTTTTCTTGTATAACATTCAGTCCCACTTTATATTAAGTGTCTCTAATACATGTGTACTTACATACTGTAGTAACTAGATGTGTATGTAAGTACACATTAGCTGTTTTTCATCCACCTATTTTTATGCGCATTTTGGAATATCGGATAAAAAAACTAAACAAATCAAAAAAGCATCGGATGGAAATGACAAGATGCGCATAAATAAAAAAATGCTAATCAAAAACATATTTGACTTTTTATCTGATTAGAAAAAATGTGCATAAACAAAAAAAAATCCTCCATGCGAATCAGAAAAGTCATGTAACTATGCGCTATGAGACGGGATAAATTGAACAATCTTGTTCACACAGCAACTATATGTTGTTATAGTCATTTAGCATGGATGAGCAAAGTCTGATTACACATTCCCAAACAGCAGTACCCATTTTCATAAGCGTTGACTGCATTTATTTTTTTCAGCTCGCTCTGGGGTGTTGTCCATTATTTTTTTAAATTGAATGTTTGGTCCCACTTTGCATCCCTAATATCTGTGCACTTACATACAGTAGTAACTACATGTGTATATAGTATGTAACGACAGTGTAAGTACACATTGGTACATAATATCTACAGCTGTAATATTACTGTAACTACACACATGTAACAACCCTCAGAGTGGTGTGTGTGAGTACAAATGTGTAACAGGACATTGGTGACAGCACTTTTTGGTAACAAAAGTACAAATGTGTAACAGAACTAACAGCACTTTTAGGTAAATAACGTGTTACACCTTAAATTTTGTAGACAATTATGGAGTTAGCATGTTATTACTCTGATGTTACACAGTAAGTTAGACTTTACATATAAATCGTGGTTGTTGTCAAAATGTTCCACTTTATATTAAATGGACAGTTCCTGATGAGTTACATGTGTAAACACTGCTATCATAATGGTGCATTATCTCCAGATCCAGCTCCTCCCACTTTACATATCTCTAAACCTACCATCTCCACCTTACAGATATTGTTGTTATAAAATGTAGTTATATAATTTCTGTTTAGTTAAGTACTAAGTAAAGTTAAAATCCTGAGGGTTGATACATGTGTGTAGCTACACAAATATTACAGCTGTAGATATTGTGTACAAATGTGTACTTACACTTTGGTTACACACTACATACAAATCTAGTTACTATGGAAGTACACAGGTATTAGGGACACATAAAATGAGACCAAACATTCAATTTAAAGAAATCCTGGATAACAGCCCAGCCTTCAGTTTGTAACATGGATAACACATGCAGAAACACATGCAGTGTTTTTGTCCACTAAAGTGAGCATGTCATGAGGCATCTACAAGTTGATGGCCACTGTTTGTGTCTTTCTCTTTGTAGTGGCTGCACAGAGAGGCACAACAAAGACTGATTCACATTGAAGATTAGAGGCATTACACTAGTGCCTGTCTTCCCACACAGCTTTTCATCTCGCTTGAGAGTGGACACTGCTGTTTTGAAGCACGGTAGCCTCGCCAGGCCTTATTGCTTCACAGATTGTGTGGTGACATCTGCAATACGTTGGTTCTGGGTGATCGCAGACAAGTTAAATGTCTGATGTATGCATCCCACCATTCTTCACAGGACTAATGGACAAGTCATCTTACACAAAAAGTGGGTCCTCTAATACGGGTATTCTGTTACTAGAAGACAATCTGGGATTCTCATGGAGCCGTATGAATGGAAGTCGGCGATTTTTTCTGTTGCTCTTCACATAGATAAACACATGGCTCTCAGGACAATCACCAGACCTTGGCTACATGTGAATAGAGCTGTGCTTGGGTTACTGGGAATGATATCTCAGGCAGGTGAATTGGTTTCTCTTGACTGAGCGAGCACGTAACCGCAAGCCTCACCTCGGTAAGGGTCTACAGGTTTAAATGTGATCTGACAGTCAAACCGCAACCAGCTGAGGATACTGTACACCAGGGAAACCGTTCCTGTTTATTCTACAAACACAAAACAGCCTTGTTATGACTGGAGTGGCCGGTTCACAGGCAATTCTGCAACAAGCAATTAAAATTCAACGGCCGCATATTACTGTTTAGAGGCCCAATAAAATGTTATTTGCAATACAAAAAGCTTTTCTCACAAATAAGATAATAAAAATTCCTGGATATCTTTATTTAGTCATTAAACTTAAGCAGCAATGAATATGTAAACAGGATCTATTTTAATCCCTAGTAAAATACCCAAACTTTATAAATAATTAGCTTAGTTTGTGCTGGACATATTACAGGTTTTTGAATTCACTGCTTAAATCTTTTTTTTTTATTATTTACATCAGCAGGGATATGTTTGAGCTGTTAGGAAAATTCACATTTGGTCACATTTTGGATTTTAATTTAAAGAAATTTTATTATTATTATTATTATTATTTATTTATTTAAAAAAATATATTAATCGATGAATCAGATAAAAAACAAAAAATAAACAACAATACAAATCTGAAAATTTAACAGGATTTGTTTGAATGTCAGAACCTGTTCTCTATACTACACTGCAGACGCACACACTCACAAACTCTCACACTGACACACACACACACTCTCTCTCTCAAGTTCACTTGAAACTTATTCATTAAATTATTAAATCATTGTAGTAAGTGCAAGGTTAATTTATACACACATTTAAACACAGCTTAAGATGAAGTACAACACACATATTTGTCAATAATAACCTATATGGAACAAAGCACAGAATATACACTGCAAAAAATGCTTTTCTAACTTAGTAGTTGTGTCCTGTTTTTAGTCCAACTATCTAAAAAATCTTAAATCAACATACATTTACTAAACACATATCTTAGCTAAATTATCTGTCAATGGGGTAAGAAAACAATCTTTATAGATTCTAGATATAATCTCAAACAGAAGTTTTAAGCATCACTTAATTTTCTCATGCCATTTTTCTTGTCTAGTAATCTTGATTTAAGCGCGAACACTGTTATTTCTGTCAGTCGTGGGGCGGGGCTTGATGTTTTAGTTACAACTTAACCCCTACAACCCTCCGCCCCCCCAAACGCCGCCTACGACGATGATGCCATCGTCCATCGCGATGTTTCACATTAGACATCGTACGATGCCAAATTGGTTGAATCAACGATTAATTAAATTAATCAAAAGTAATAGTAAAACATTTATAATTTTTTTTTATTTTTATGTGTGAAGTATAGTTTGAAAACATAGCAGTTTCCACAAAATTTTGAGCATAAAATAATATCAGAATGATTTCTAAAGGATCACATAAGACTGAAGACAGATTTCCACCCATTGATTAAATTTCTATAAATAACTTTAATCATTGTTACCTTTTTTGGATCAAATAATTTTAGAGCCTTGCCAAGCATTAGAGATTAACTAAAAAACTAACTAACCAATCAACTAAATAAATTCTTAGCCAGTATCCTTCATTGCATCCAGCATTTAAATTATTACGGAAATGTAACAAGCAACCGAAATGTGTGTTTTTGAAAAAGAGAAATGGATAAAGAGGACTAGTTTGGCAGAAAGCAAGAGCTGAAAGAAATAATCACAGTCTCACTGTCACAGCAAGCGGGACACACGCTGTTTATGTAAGCTGGAAAATGAGGCTTTGAATGCAGTAATCAGCGTGTGGCTGGGTATCTGCCTGCTCTGAAAAGCCCAGCCCTGATGCGCGGGACAGTCTCTCTGAATGCGTTCAGAGCTATTTAGTGTGCCATCATCTCCCAGTAACCAGAACTAATGGTCTATTGTTGGCAGGGAGCAATATGAATATTCATTGACAATGAGCGAGTGATAATAAGACACAGTAAAATGCAGCGACAGGCTGAGGGCTGACAGAGGACGATCTCAGCTGCGGTTTCGCACATCTATCACTGACTTAATCAGCCATGCACCTCTGAGGAAGCTCAGATGATGGAAGGATTTGACTGTAGAGGGCACAATAAAAACGACAATCGTATAGCGACTTCCACAATATACTCATGAAGAAATTAATTTGGTTGTGAGAGTAAGAGGACTAAACCAAAAAAGTCAATAAAATCACTGCAGGCAAACATAGCATTCGCTGCTGCCAAATGCATCTGTTTTTATGTGCTTTTCACAGCAATGAAGGATAAATGAAGGATCTGGCAATGCCGTGAGGGAAGGATAGCTGATAAAACAGCCCTATTCGATGAGGAAAAGCGCATGATCAAACCAACAAACTTGTTTTTTACAGGCTTGGTATGCTGAAACTAACAGCAAGTTGAAATCAGTCGGAAATATTGGAGCATTTGCAATTTAATAAGAACTTAGAACATCGCTGATTAGCTTCATAAACACTTTTAATATCTGATTAAATTTGTTTTTAACTATGTTTAACTTTGAAATACAGATATTTGGTCTTTCATCTGAACTCAGCTGAAATTATATTAGCTTCTCATAAATACTAATTTATCATAATTAATTAAAAACTTTTTAGCACAATCACACACAGGAGTTGTGAACGTGGGTGTGAATAGTTCTGAAATATATCAGCTCTCTTTGATTTCCCTCGTCTTCACAAAGGATGTGCTGCGTTCGTGCTTTAACGTTTTAAACGTCACAACGTTTTGTGATAACAAAAAATAGACAAGGAAATTGAAATCATTACCTAATTCAAACTCAGCCATCAAAGAGGACTATTAACTGTTTATTATCTGATCAATAGAAGTGAGAGTGTAGCGTTTCAAACGATTTTCTATTGGAACAGATGAAATGGAGCGTCATTTTCGACTTCTGATTTGCGATAAAATGGTGGTAATGTGACAAAGCGCTACATGCAGTACTTTATAAGAACAAACTGCTAAATCAATGCTCCCTCACAATTATTTGTATGCAAATTGTGGGTTACATGCATTTTTCAAAACATACCATTATCATGTTTGAATGCTACTGAATCCTTTGATTTGATGCTTTTGGTGTTGTTTTCTCTTGTTTCTTTCTTGTTTTTTTTTTCGTCGATCAAGGACTCAGTCGAGCAGAAATAGTTCTGTCTGCAAATGACAGACACTTCCAAATTAGTCCCCGACACTTGAGATGGAGGATACAACTTTATCGTTGCAGACACTATGACTCTGAACATGTGGTTAATTTCATTGCCAGTCAACTCGAGGGACCAGGACATCTGCATGGTAACAGAATGATGTTTGACAGATGCTGGTTAAATGGTTTGCAGCTGTGTCTATTCATATATACAAAAATGACTGTGTATAATTTTATTACGAACAAGATGACCCTGGCTACATTGGATAAGTAAAGGCAGAGTTAACCTGAGTGCTATATGGGAAGCTAGGGACTTCCAATGTGTGTTATCCTCGGGACTGCCAAAATGATAAGCACCCAGTCATAAATACTTAAAAAAATACAAATAAAACTCAAAATCCAGACTGGAGAAGGAAACAGCTTCTTTGCTATTGAAACAGATCTGTCTGGCTCACTTTCTAGCCCCTCACAAACAGGCTAACACATCCACTCGTGATCAGATTATCTTTTAACTTATATGTATATATTTAGATTCTGCAGTTTGTGCAACTTCGGTGTCAGGTTTAATATAGTGTGTCATTATGTTGAGTAAGTTCCCACTTTTCAAGTACCATATGTCAAGGATGAAGGAGAATATCCAACTTTCAGTGTGTCTTATTCAACAATCTTTAGCAGAGAATTTCATTTTCTGTCAGCTATAGGCCTAGCACTTCATATAATACAGATTGTGTCAAAGCAGCTTTGCAGAGATAATCAGGAAATCATTGATGGAAACCCAATCAGGGATTCAGTCAAGCTATGAATGCAACATAAATCTCTCAAACCTCTTTATATGCGTTTGCTGATGGTATCAGCAGATCTCTGCCCTTTTTTTACTGCCATTATCAACTACAGTAAGTCTCACAAAACCTGAAATATGAAGCAAATAAAAGAGTACAAAACATTAAAATGAAAATGTTCTGCAATTGTAGTATACGCTCTGATGAGTCATATTTCAGGGATATGGATAAATGACCTATACAGGCATATTGGTTGGAGGACAGGTTGCAACTCCTATAAGACTCGATCTTAGACACTATATAATACTGTACAGATACTAATATACAGTATTGCATCCTCTCTGGTAGATAGATTATGTTACATATATAGATGTCATGCTGATGAGACATTACTATATGTTACTAAAGCACATGTGCATGTTACACCCAGTATTTTTTCCCATACAACAGCATAAACCAGATGGTAGGCTAAGACAAGCCTAGCGTAGCTGTCAGCTGTGAGCAGCGAGCTAGCTAGCAAAGGGAAGTGCCATATGATTTTGAAGCGTAGAGACCCTACGGATCTACCACATCCAGCTGCCGCTGCTTCACACTGCTAATTAGATTAGTTGTGCAGACACTAATACAGCACCTCGGGCCAAGAAACTTGAACATGCTGTCTGTTCACAGCCAACAAACCTCTGACTTTCCAGGACAAGAGCCGGATGGTAACCCTGGGTGGGGAAGACTCCCAGTAAACAACTGGTGACAGATTTTTGCATGGTCAGGCAGATTTCTGAGTTAGCGATCAGTTCTGACCCACAGGCATGAAGGCCATCTGGAGAGGGAGTTACATTAGCATGGGAGGCGATATACTTCCTAATCTGTCACTCTGCATTAGACCACTTTTTTTAGCGCCGTGTGCCAGAGGAGGTTAATAAAAAAAATTAAAAAAAACAAAAATAAAAAAAATAACACAGAAATGTTTTACTCACCTACAGTATGTGTCACAGTCAGCTGGAGGTGCCTACTCAGCTCTGGGAACAAACTTTCTGTGTTTTTTGTCTGTTTACATGCTTGGACTTTCATTCATGTTTCTGTGTCGTCACGTGTATTCACTCATGTCTCCGCCTTACCCATCAGTCACCACAGCAACACATTGTACGGTGACCGAAAGAGCTCAACGTGCTGCAACTTTAAAATAACGCATGCAAACTGAAACAAATGGCTGCAACTTTAAAATAACGCATGCAAACTGAAACAAATGGCTGCAACTTTAAAATAACGCATGCAAACAGAAAAAAACAGCTCCAACTTAAAAAACATCTTCATCAATTTGACAACACAGGCGCTGCAAACACACGAACGCTGCAAACACACGAACCACAACGGAAATGTTTCAGGGGGACCTC
>JAUCNO010000044.1:6582039-6594410 GCA_032353835.1 Enteromius viviparus
ATGGAACTGTAATGCGGTCAAGAGAGCTGCCTGGAACTACGTTCGCTGTGCGTTTCCTTGAAAATAATTGCACACCTTAGAACGTTCGTCAGCCAATCAGATTCAAGCATTCAACGGCCCCGTAGTATTAGTTATTATAATCAGTTTTGAGATGTAAAATAAAAAAATATATACACAATTTTTTAAACTGTGATAATATTTCACAATATTACTGTTTTATGGTATTTTTGATTCAATAAAAACAGCCTTGGTGGCTTTTTTCATAACATAAAAAAAAATGTTACAGACCGCCAACTTTAAAAACAGATCTTCACTTACATCTTCACTGAAGAGTCCAATCCATAGGGGGTTTCCTCTCCGAGAGACTTCAACTGTGAGCTTTGCTTGAACATGCGCGTTGGGCACGCTGGCTAAGTCCATACTGTAGCTCCGACACAACTGAAGAGCCTCCATCCATGTTACATTGCCTTGCTGTACCACCTTAAACGTGCGATTATGAACCACGATATCATCCTCATGCTCAGGTTTACTTTGTTCATCTAGGAAATTGTCAATTGCGTGTTAATCAACAGAACACTATTGCATATAACACAGAGATAGTTGAGACAGTCACTGATGGCTGGTACCTGTAGGATGCTGGCAGATGCTGAGATACTGGCGGTCGGAGCAGGTGGTGTAGTCCCAGGTGCCCACCATGTCTGAATGATCATCATTATACATGTAGGCACAGAGGTCCAGGGAGTCCTGTTCAAGCATCTGTGTGAAAATCAAGGGGAAAGAGAGAAACTCTCAGATTAATTGAACAGGAAATATACATAACGGCTTACAGCTTATGCAATTATACGTAAAGCCATCTGAACACTAGATATGGCGTATGGGAGATGAATTAAAAAAGAAAAAAAGCTTTCCACAATTCATTTTGTGACTTTGTTCACCTAAAAATGAAAGACTTTTGTCAAGAAAATATGGAGATGTTACAATGAAAATGAATGAAAGCAGACGCTGTAAAACTTTTATGCTTGTTTTTAAATTAATGCATGACTTCAGAAGACAATTCTAGGTCGCATGGGCCCTAGATAATAAGCAATATATTTAAAATACTGTACATATATTTCATGCTAGGTATACTTTTAATCTATTATTATGTTTACTGAAATATCACTTGAGATATAAAAATTTCCATTAAACCTTGGAATACTTCTTGTGCACAATGCATATTTCTTAATATTAAGTCTTAAATGTGTTTTAACGTCAATACTGGTGGGGATGATTTTAAATGATTTTTATAATATCATTCTTTAAATGCACTATAATATATAACTTTCGAAGCAGATGGACACTTGCATTGATGAATATGGGTCGTAACTGGCCATGCAGGAGAGGATTGAAGTTCAGATATGTAACTGGAGAGCTGTCCACCCACTGAGTGTCATGATGCTTGAACTTTAGGCCAATCCAGACTTTCTGAGGCTGTCCAGGTAACTCTGGCAACATTGTGGTGATGAAATCTACATGGAAGAGAGATAAACGGGGCAGACACATATAGAGAGAGTCAAGAGCTCTAAAAGCATTCATGAATATGTGTTATATTAAAATGTGTTCTCAGTGGATTTCTACATAGTATATTATGTACCCTGTTCAACTTGGTCAGATATGGTGAGCATCGTGCCGCTCAGAGTGTTGCAGAACTCATTGGCGTCTTTGAAAGTTTGGAATTCAGACTTGTCTAAAACCAAATAACACTGCAAGACATGTACACAATGATGTAAGAAACAAAAAACATGTGTTTAAAGTTCAGAGGATGTGACTGGCTAAGTGTATATGTGTCAGACCTTCTTTCTGAATTGCTTGGCAGGGCTTGAACACGGGGTGTTGGCAAGGGGTGGTTCTGGGCTTCCCTTCTCTGCAGACGTCACGTTCAGGGTCTCACACACAAACGGCTGTTTTTCATTACATTTGCCACTATAACCTACGGAGAAAACAGTTAAAAAAAGATTGAGAAGTTGCTTCCTAAATCAACTGTTGCTGTCAGTTTAGATGGGTATTTTCCCAAGTTCTTAAGTTATTTATTTAAAATAGTAATAATAAATGCGTCTTTGTCTTTCTTATACTCTATTATTAAAGTAAATGCTTAAAAAATGCTTTATTAAACTAACACGTAACTTAAAAAAAAAAAAAACAGGCTCATTTTCCAACTCCTAAACAGTTGAGTTCTTTCATTTTTAAATCCATTCAGCCGGTCTCTGGGTCTGGCGGTAGCACTTTTAGCGTAGCTCGGCATAGATCATTGAATCAGATTAGACCTTTAGCATCTCACTCAAAAATGAACAGAGAGTTTTGATATTTTGCTGGTTTAAATCTTGACTCTTCTGTAGTTACATCATGTACTAAACTAAAAGTTGCAATTTTCTAGGCTCAAGTGGGAACTATACTCTCTTCTTGCCGTAGTAATCTAGGAACTTTACTGCTCTACCATGGCCGGTACTGAAAGTAGTCCCCAGCAATTTCAGCTGCTGTATCATATCACTGCGCTATATTATGCCAGGATGAAAGTATAGTTCCCACTTTTAATCAGCCTAGAAAGTCTTTTCATTTTCCGTCGGTCTTAGTACATGATGTACTGTAACTACAGAAGAGTCAAGTTTTAAATAGGAAATATCAAATATCTAAAAATATCTCTGGTCATGTTTGAGTGTGAAGTTAATGGTCTAATCAGATATAATGATACTGTATATGCTAAGCTACAGCTAAAAGACTCAGAGAACGGCTGAATTAATTTAAAAACTGTAAAAAGTGCTATTTTCATTTAAACAGACCTGCAATAATGGAACATAATCATGTCCTTGCAATGTGAATAAAATGGTTGTCTAAAGTGAGGCAACACTATGAAAACTGTAGTTAAAACCATCTAAAATGTTAAAATGTTGGGTCTTGTCTTAGAACTTTGTCTAAGACTATGCTTTTTTAAAACCATTAAAGACCACAACTGCAGGAATATCACTAAATTTTTGGTGCACTGTCCAATTTATTTGTTAACGTCATTACTGTCATTAGATGTAAAACTGCTTCAAATGCAATCAATGATTCATTTCTTATTTGATTTCTTTTGTAAAAAAAAAAATAAATAAATAAAAAAAAAATTCACCAAAATCAATACAAATGCCCAAAAAGGTATGATATGATAACAAAAAAGCACTAGCATTAGAACATTATCACAAGAGCAAGGGATCTGTTTTCTTGAATATGAGTACAATGTGGCATTAATTTTATTCAAACTTTTAACAAACAAGAAGATAATTGTAAGTGAATCACATTTAGACACTAATATCTTGAATCTAATGGCAATGAAAATTGTTCCAAACAAATCACCAGCAGAACAGTTTACGAGAATCACACAGCTGTGTTTACTGTCAAATTACTGAATTTGAATGAATCAACCAAATAAATGATTCAAAAACGGATTTGATAAGTGATTTGCTGTCACCTAGTTAAATTGATGGTTTTAGTTTCATATTTAAAAGTATTTTATTTTCCCATCATATTTCTATATCCAAAATGTTATTTTCAAAATCTCAACAATATGTTTTGCATGTTGTCAGTAATGCAGAACAAGGCAAAAATATGTGGTTTATAAGCACTAATAAACCGTCAATATGCTAGCAATACGCATGGTAATAAGCAGCTAGTTAATAGTGAAAACTGGTCCACTTTAAAATAAAGTGTTACCAAAAAAACAAAAAAAAACAAAAAAACAGGAAGGCTGCATCCTTCTCCCGAAGTGATTCATGGGCCTTTGAAAATTCACAGGAATCCCCACTGTGAAACTAGGAAAGTCTACTGAATGAGCCATTAAACATCTTGTCAACATGTCAAGCTGCCCCAGAAAAAACTCTGTAAGATTAGGAATCACAATGAGGCTCTCATACCAGGTTCAAATGACACGGGAGTGATAGACGGGCACCTGCCCAGAAATGCTGAATAATAGCGCCGCATGGGGCTTAGCCTGCAAACACACACACACAACAACAACAACAAATTATAAATAAAAGAGAGGTTCATGCCAGTGAATTGTGTCTCTTGATGAGGTTTGGATAAGGTATGAGAATCAGTTCTTACATAAAGGGAATATGAGGATCAGGGTACTGAAGGTCTGCCCACCACTTTAAATACACCCCTTCTGAATGCTAAAAAACATTAAAAATAGATTAATTAATGGATGACATAAACAACAATATACTTACTCATATTAATATTATCTATTTCCCAACAGACAGACACTTTATTGTGCATTAAATAAATTATGAACATCAGTGTTTCTTACAATACTTCCGCCAGAACAACAGAAAAAACAACACTAGGGTGTATAAAAATTGGGGGTTATATACACTCTAAATTAAAGGATAGGTTTTATTATGCAAACTTTAATCATATAGTATTTGCTACTGTTTGAAATTGAGTTTGGGGTCACTAAGATTTAAAAAACTATTTGAAGGCATCACCAGCACTCAGTTTCGATGTTCTGTGGAGATTCAGTCTTTAATTTAAGGAGTCAGACCTCCTCAAAACCCCTGCTAATTCAGGGTTTCTAAAACATCTGCCCCCTCTCACCTCAAACAGGCGCTCCTGCAGGCGGCGTGCAGCATTAAGGGTGTCAGGGGAGGCGAGTTTGCTGTTGTTGCTGCTGCAGTACAAGACGGCCTCCTCGAAGGACAACTTTGGCTCTGCTACAAACCAGAACTCCTGGCCGTCTATAAACACTGATGTGTTATGGTGCCCATCTGTTAGTAGTGAAACACGAAGTGTGTCACTGACAAACCAGAAATACACATAATGCATGACTTATTTGGACATTTGATTCGAAATGAATATTCTACCTGGGTTGTACCACTCTGGTGTTTTTGGCGTTTGACCTACAGAATGATACAAAGTGTATTAGTCAGACTTATGTGGCTCCAAACCGGTATGCTGTTTTTTTATGGAACATAATGAAATTCTTAACATACTTGTTGCTCTTTTACAGCATACACAATTACATTAAAGGGGAAGAAACTTTTCAACATATTTCTGCTTGGGTAACACTATTTCTATGGGTAACACTTTGCAATTTTCATGAATTTACTACATTAGTTAACACTTTAATGTTTTAGTGTTTATTAACATTAGTTAATGCACTGTGAACTAACATGAACAACTGTATTTTTATTAAAATAATATTAACAAAGATTAATAAATAGCATAATAAAGGCATTGCTCATTGTTATTACATTAACTAATTTTACCAAATTATTGTAAAGTGTTACCTTAATATGGAATCTATATAAATAAGTAACAATAACTGAAAACGCTGCCAGGAGTCTCAGTGTCAGTGTTGTTTACCTCGAGGTATCTGACACACCCATTCCAGTTTGGCATTGCAGTGAAAGACGCTGGGATAAAAAGACCGTGGAGGAATATTATGAAGCAGGAGGAAGAAAAATGGCTTGTGCATTCCTTTCAAAGTCTGATGATACAAAAAGAAAACACATTTGAATGTCACAAGCTGTCTGAATTCAAACAGGCCTCTGTGTAACATCTACTATTCTATATTCGTAATATTGTCTGTTTGATGCGTCTGATATGTTTTTGAGTTTGTTTGATGACAATCTATCAACCCGATTCATTTCCTATCTTTTTAACAGAAGGGGAAAGCAGTATGTAGGTCACTCTAGATTTCTGATTAATGACTGGCTGTTGGCTAACAACAGCGATAGGCTGTTTTGTGTCAATTGCTGCACCCATCTCAACATTTACATAAAACAAACATCCACCACACACTGAATACTGCTGTGCAAAAGTCTTAAGCCATTCGAATTTTCGACAAACAAAAAAAAATAAAAGTTTAATTACGTTATTTCTATGTTTTCCTGTATTGTGTCAGTAGGAAATGTCAGTTTCCATTTCCAAACATTAATTGTAATAATCCAGTCAGATTTTTGTTTGAGCAAGGAGTCTGACGACAGCTAGTGCTCCACACAGAGATATGATGTCATCATCATCCAGTCTGTCTGGAATGACATGAAGAAACAAAGAAATCTTCCTACAAAAGCTACAATTCTGTTCAAATTGCAGGCAGTTGCGTAAAAATGCTATGCTTAAGTATGGAAGCCTGTTTCTGCCACTGAATAAAAAATAAATAAAGGCTATTATCTCATAATTCTGACTTTTTTTTCAATGGCAAAGCGGGCTTCCTTAGTAAAAGGAGGATGCTTTCAAAAAATTTCTTAAATAAATTTTATTTAGTAAATAGATTCTAATAACTAAATCAAATCGACATTTGATGTGACCACCCCTTGCATTTAAAGCACTTTCGCTCTCGGTGAACTTGTGTAAACAGTAGCTTTCCAGGAAGATTCCCTGAAGAATCTCAGAGGTGTTGCCACAGTTCTTCTGGGTTTAGTCTGTCTCCATTCGTTTAGTTTCTTGTTGTCATTCCAGACAGACTGATGATCAGATCAGATCTCTGTGTGGAGCACTGGCTGTTGTTGGACTCCTTGTGCAGACTATAATCTCACTGCATTACAATTCATTGGAAAAGGAATGTTTGGAAATGTAAACTTATATTTCCTACTGACACACAACATACAGTAGACTGACCTAAAACCACTTTTTGTTGGGAAAAAAATAACTACATAAATAAATAATAAAAAAAAAACCGCCTGAGACTTTTGCACAACAGTATAATGCTGTTTTTATGCTATAATGTAATTGCATATTTATTCTTATATATTCTTAAATATATATATAGTTAATTAAAAGAAGAACTAAATACTACATTGACAACCTGTTTATTAGAGAAAAGTAAATTACAGGATATCAATAAATATGGGAAAAAACATTTAAAATTTTAACTTAAATCTTTTACACAAAAATGCTGTTTTTATTAAACAGCAAATGTAAAGACAAAGTAAGAAATATTTTACAGTGAGAAACAGTAAAAGTCGCTGTGACATATTACATTTTAGACTATTTTATTCAAATGTTTATGTTTCCTATTTGTTTTTGTGGTCAGTTATGCACATTATAGTGTTAAATACTACATTTAGGTTGTTTAGATAACATTATTGTGTTACTTTAGTGTTTTAAACCAATGCCCAATGACAAATATGACAAATATGACTATGTCTGTTGTGTGTGCTTACTGTCAAATAAGAAATCTTAGATATATTAAAATGACTTAAAATATCAAGAAATATGTGCCGCTACCCAAGTAAAGCTTTTAATATTTTACTAGAGAGTAACCAGAACAGCATGCGTCATTTCTTGTGTTGTTTTTTAGAGATAACACTGTATAATGATGCAGTTTTGGAATGTTATGAGAGGTCAGGGGTTATGCATGTTTACCACACCTTAAAGGCAATGCAATCCCTGCTATAGGCATCATCTTCATTGAATTCCTCAGGAAAGATCATCATGGAAACCTGTTAAAAAGCAGCAGAAACAAATGACTACACCTACACATTTCCCAGGTCAGCTTTAGTAATTAAGGACATAAAGGAGTAAACAATCATCTCAAGTTTGTCTTTATTTTGTTCTGAAAACATCATATGCTAGTGACTCACCGGACGCCCGTCACTCCACTCCCAGTTGTTGTCGTTATTTGGATTTCTGCGATTTAGTCCCACCCAGAAAAAACGATTATCACTGTACAAGAAAAAAAGACAGCACAACTAACAGTCAATAAATGCCACTGCCCTTGGTTTAATGTGTGGGGCAATATGATCGTGGGAGTTAAAAACAGTCCTATCTGTACCTGATAGAGTCTCTCAGGATATAATGCAATGCTTGCATATCATCAGCCTCAGTGAAGCTCGGCAAATGCCCACCTAGTGCCTGACAGAAGCGCTCTGCCTCTTCCCACGAGCGCTTCCTGGTTAAACGCTCCTCGTGAAACACCTGCAGACGCATTAAAACACAGGTTGATTAGATATAACTAGAAATGGCTTCATTTTCTTGACTAACCTTCTATTGTTTTAGATGAATACCAGCTGAACGCACCTTGTAACAGTACTTCAGGCCTTCCTTTGATACCCATCCTGGTGCACAGGAAGCATTGAGATTGGGCTCAACTGGATCTGGGGTGGGCTGGACCATTGATTTGAGGGGTATCTTACAGATTCTGCCAGCTTTGAACAGAGTGCAGTTCTTAACAGCCCACTGGCCCAAAGGATTCCCAGTAGACATCACCACACAGCCACCCGCAAAAGCTGGAACACATAATAACATTCAAAAGATTTAAAACAAATTCAAATTTAAGACTTTATTTAACATCTGCACAAAAAATATATATATGTATCATATTAACAAGGTAGGGCAACGTCTAAGGTAACATTAGGTTAACTCCAGCCCAAAATGAAAACTGAAAATGAAAGTTGTCATTAATCATTCACCTCCATGTCGATACAAATGAATGGTCCAGAATAGTCTGCCATTATTGGTTCAACCTGAATGTTATAAAGCGATGAGAACACTTTTTGTGCGCAAAGAAAATAAAAATAACAAAATAACACAGTTGATTAAAGTTGTCATTTTTATTTTCTTTGTGTACAAAAAGTATTCTTGCCGCTTTAGAACACTCAGGTATGAACCACTGATGGAAGATGGACTATTCTGACGATGTCTTAATGACAAAATGTTCAATCTGGTGTGGAGTAAAAATAACTGTAAAAAGCATGATTTACAGTTAAAATACAGGTTTTCACAAGGAAAATATTTCATAAAATGCTCAGATTTCAGCCATTTTTATGTATCGACAAATAAATAGATCTCAGTGTTGTAATTGTTTATATTTTAGAATTTAAATTTAGAACGCATTATCTTCTTGTTTCAAACTGCACATTTGCTGAACAAAAACAGCAGATGGGCTTTATTGAAAATGCAAATCCATTCTCGGTAAGCAGGTGGCGCTTTCAGAAAAACAGTACTCAAAGCAGCACAGCACCTGACTTTTTATGGGAGGGAAACTATACCTTTAATAACATTGACTACGTTGTTGATCCCATGATGTGCGTTACCTGGTTCTAGCCATTTCCAGTTGGTGTAGGTGACCTTGTCCGCTGTCCCATCCTGACCGATCCAGTGGTACTCCCTGGACCCTTTAGTGTCCTGCAGCCCCGTCCAGAAATACAACACTTCATTGCTGATTTGCTCTTTCAGAAGACTGTTAATGAAGGCCTGTTCAAATCTAGAAAGAAGATTATACATCTCCATGTTACTAGAAAATTTCTAAATTAGAAATACGTTTAGTTTTATGTTTTTATTTGTACTAAACTGTCAAACTGTAACTCATTCTGCATTTATGTCATGCTTTATATCGTGTGTTATCATATAGTGAGTCAGTCAGTTAGTCAGTCACCACTTTGCTAACTGTTAGTTGGTTCTTTAAGTTAGTCACTTCTTAAGGAGTGGTTATGTTTAAGCAACTGGCACCAGATAGTATTTTTGATTATCACTTGGACAAGTAAGTGGCTACCTTCTATAAGGAAAAAATAAAACTTTTGAGTTACACTTTATTTTGATAGTCCACTTTAGACATTCTACTAATTATAAGTAACTACATGTCAACATTATGTTAACAGTTACCTGTTATTAATGGTGATGTGGCAGCTGTTTTTATAGAAGACCTGCTCCACGTCTACTTTATAGCAAGCATTGCCATGTCTCCTCCAATTCTAGAGTAAAGAAAAAACACATGGACTCAGAATCACATGGACAGCAATAACAACAACAGCAACGTTGAGCACAATGAGTGATATCACTGACCCCATTAGTAGGGCAGCCTTCCTCTGGGGCGCTTTCATTCACACTCCCTTTCGACATACACATGTAGGCCCTCGGCTTTTCACAGTCAGACACAGACCATGTATGATGCTGTAAACATGCATAGCTAAATTAGAGCCGAGCTAATATTCAGAACAGCGCATCTATTTATGTGATTATTATGATGACACGGTGAGACACAGACACACACCTCTCCTGAATAGTACACACAGTGGATGGTGTTTGGTAGGAGTGGTGGAGGTTGAGCTCTGGCCCAGTATGTGAAATGCACTGAAGCATTATTGACCCATTCAAAAACTGAGGTGCTTCCATTACCGGAAAGACCAATCCATACCTCTGTCTTCAGATCTGTCACATATAAAGTGGCCAGAACGATTAGAACACTAGTATTCTCAACAGCTAAAAATGTTTTGCTGTAGCGTGTCAGAAGGAAATATAAGTTTACATTTCCAAACATTAACTTTTACATTAATTGTAATAATCCAGTGCGATTTTTCATCAAATGAAATATCAGCTTGTTGATATCAAATCAGCTACCTGTGTGCGGTGAGATGCGTTTACCTGAGTGAAAATTTATGTGTAGCATTTCAATATCATCTAAACTGTGAATGCTGGCAAGTTCAGCGTTATCCATCCGACACATGTTCAGAGCTTCCTTTTGGGACAGTCTTGACTCTTTTCCACTGTGGAGTTCATAACAGAATCCTTTCCACCCAATCCAGCCATCTTTACACACAGTGGGCTTATATACCTCCCTGGCTGCTGAAAAGAGTGGGAGAGAGAATATGCTGGAAAAGTGAGAGAAAAAAAAAAGAAAACTGAACAAAGGGGCAGTATCTGACCTGTACTCTCACTGTCTTTATCATTCTTCATGCAGATGAAAGGAAGCCGGTTTTCACACGTCTCTGCGCCGAAATGCAGGGGGTCCTTCAGAACTCCACAGTCCTCGTCTGACATAAGAGATCTGATTGGGATGCCTAAAAAACATGCCACGTGACACACACCAACGTAAAACGTTACGCAAACAGTGCCACATACAAAACAGTGAACAAATCTAGACCGATAACATTTTTATATTTATTGTTTCATGGGCATATATGTCTTTTAAAAGTATTAGTATTAAACCTTAATTCAACATCCCAAACTTTTTTATTTCATTAAAACTTTTTTATAATTTATACTTATTTATTAGTTTAGCAGGGAGAGTGTAGAATATAAACAGTACTGTAAATTGCTGGAATTAGCATATTAGACCATGATAGACCATAAGATGATATTTAACAAGAACTATTATAAGAATTCATGATTTCACAACCTTTAAATAGCATCATAAATGTTAAGTTCATTCATACAAACACTTTTATATTTCATCGTTCTAAAAACCCAGAATTCAGTTTGTAAACAAATCTGTATTTTAAATTAAATAAACAAAGGACACAAACAAAGTTTTTATTGACGTGTTTTGAAACGTCATTAAAAAAAAAGTTCATCCACTCTTTTCCAACATTAGCATCAGAAGGAACGCAACACTGCTTTTTTTGCCTTTAAAAGACATCTTTATTGTTTGGTTTCTGCGTTTGCTTCTCGTTATTTACACTAAATGCACAAATCGGTGGGAGGGGCTAAGCAGGCAGCGATGTACAAGCAGGCGTTGATCATCTTCTGTGGAGGCGGTGATTATCCCCACTATTACATCACAGAGTTGTACACAAGCTATGATTTTACCACATTGCCTTCAATGTAAGCTCTTTTTAGACTAACAAGTCAGTTTTGAGCTCTGAAACTTGTCTTTAATACAACAAATGGCTTCTTAAAGGTCAAAAGATCAAGGGAATTCTGTCCTCTTTAAGTATACCACTTTTATGTTTTTTTTTAATTATGCATTTTAGATTACATTTCTGGAGTACCTTCTCCAACACTGTATGCAAATCATTTGCATAAAAAGTGTTTATAGACACAGCTCGATGTATTGACAGCACCCACAACGAGCGAGGAGAGACAAACCACCCACATCATCACAGCTGACCGTCAGTCAGAGACTATGCTGTCATCACAGAGACAGATTCTGCCTGTGTCTACTGCATAAATACGCCGTTCAAGTCATCAGTTTGTTATTCTAGCAAAACAACTATCCTTGTATGCCCACAAACACTGCCACTTTAACACTCACAGAAAAGCCATTGTCAAGTGGCTGCACAGTACACTTGTACCAAGATAAGAGAACTGGTCTTCCTTGATCTGCTTAACCTAAATCACTGTGAATCTGAATAACTGTCACACCGTAAATAATATACTGTACTAATACATAATGTACTGTAGATGTATGGCACAACAGACGGTGGCCAAGTAGGTTGGAAAGGAAAAAAATGTTTTCCTTTCAAATGGAAAACATCATGTCAGAGATTTTACCTCTTCCAAGCATTAACCAGAACAACATGCGGTTGAGCTATCCCTTTAAAGCATTGGTCTCAAACTCAGTTCCTGGAGGGCCACAGCTATGCACAGTTTAGCTCCAAATCACACCTGCTTGCAGGTTTCTAGTGATCCTAAAGACC
>JAUCNO010000044.1:6594510-6621792 GCA_032353835.1 Enteromius viviparus
AATAAAATATTTACAAAAATGTGAGGGGTGTACTCACTTTTGTGAGATACTGTATATATATATATATATATATATATGTACTGATTTAAATCAAGCCAACTTTATAGTCTCAATCATTTTATATTGTTGTTGAAGACCCCGACCGTTCCTATATTTACACACACTGTGAGAATCTATGTGTTTGTGTGTTTTTCACAGCCAGGCCCAGGAGTTCAATCTCTAGATGGGACACAGCTGTTGTGTCTTTGAGCAGAAAACACCCTCATTTTTTTCTTTAAACCAATCACAGTCAACACTAACCATCACCGAAACAAAAGTCACTAGTCTATATCTGACAGCAAACTCTTTCCTTCAATGATGAGTTTTGAAAAATGACACACGTTTTACGTAATACTGATTGTTGCATACAGTACTGGAGCCGAAGCTTAAACTAGACCAAACTTGAGAAAACCAGGTAGATGGAGAGTCCGGGAAAAGTCAGACAGTTAGAGGAAAAGACAAAGAGCTATTAGAAACGGATGGATGGACAGACAAAAAAGTGGGATTAATGAATGGGAAAGATGCATGAGCAGTCAGATCACTCATGTATTTACCCATCGGCTCTGCATTCCGGCTGTGTTTGGTGGCTTTCTTGCAGATGTAAGGCAAGGCTGACTCACAGGACAGGCTCTGCCAGGAACCCTGCGTGGAGTTAAACACCCCACACTGCTGGTTTTCCTGCATCGGGGTGGATGTCAGATCTGGACAGGAGGATGAAGAAACACTGAATAGGGGATTTATTTTTGCTATTACCAAGCAAATGAAATTAGTATCAACAAAGTTGATCTCTGCATTGCATCTGAAGTGGCACTTAGATGTATGTACAGTTTAATGCAGCTTAGAGGGAAAACGTAATGCTAACCTACAGTTACAAATGCATAAATAATGTTTTGATATTTGAAATGTAAAATGTTAAAAACTTTAAAAAAAACTTTTAAAAAATTAAGATATTTTAAACGTAAAATTAAAACTGGCAGTAGGAGGCACTGTTAATAAGCGAGTCATTGCAAATGAAATGAAATGTTATAAATATAGGCTAAACATTTTCTGCCCCCATATCTTAAACATTGTGAACCATGGAGTGAAAGAAGGCACTCAAACCGCACTAGTTTAACTTGTTAACTGATTCCTTCTCTGACAGCAGCTCTAAACGTGCAGCGCTCGTGTTTATTTGATGAAATCATAGCCTTTTGAAGTTTAATCATCATATTCACCCATATCGCAATTCTGGTCTTTCCGTCTCCAAATTTAAGACCTCTTGAAATCATAATTAAGACTTTCTAGTACAATTTAAGACAATTTAAAGCCTTAAATTTGATAAACTAAACACAAGACTTTTTATGACCTCTTTTGTGATCTTATCTATGCACTAACAGCTTGTAACACTCCAATGAGAAAGAAAAACTTGAAATCGCATCATATGACCCCTTTAATATATTTCTTGTGTGTGTTCAGCAGAAAAAAGCAACTCATCCATTTATACTTTAGGGGCCGGTTTCTCGGTTAGGAATTAGATTAAGCCAGGACTATACCTTTGCTAATTTAGAACATTGAAGGATTGTTAGTAACATGTCTTACAAAAATGCATTATCTGTGAGCATTTTATGACCAAACAATGACAATAATGTATTTTAAGATATCTCAGTGCAAGCCTTTTCCAGTTTAGACAGCTCTTAACATTTATTTTAATCTCAGACTAGTCTTGAACCCTGTTCATGAAACTGCCCCTAGATGTTTAAATGTCCGCTTATTAACTAAATCATTTTAAGAACCTCCATGTAAATTCACTTAATGAAGACTTGCGCTTTTTAGAGTAAACTATTTCCTAAATAGGTAATACTGGCCATGAATGACAACTTATATCATAAGTCAGCTGTACCTGTGGTGTAACTGACGAGAGCCAAAGGAGACGCATCAGACCACTGCCATCCCCCATGTTCACTGAGATGGTTTAATCCCATCCAGACCATCACACCCATATCTGAGAGTCTTTCTGGTGGAACACAATAGCAGCACTGACACATCAACGAAGCATTTCTATGAAACACAACATGGCATTTTAGGAACAATGTAATAGTAATAGTAGATAGCCTCATACTGCTAAGGTCCCAAAAGATAAACAAAAGCACCATAAAAGATGTCCATACGACAGAGTGCAAGTTCAAGGCCATCAATGTTAATCTACTCTCCTCTCTGGTATGTATATTTATATCTATATACATATATACTGTATATATACTGTATATAAAGCAAAACTATTTATTTCAAAATACTTTTTTGTGCAAACAAACACGAGTGCGTGTTTACCTTTAATATAGTTTTGTTCACTGGACTCTGTGATGGACAGAAGACTTCCACCCTGTGCTTGACAGGAAGAAAGAGCTTGACTCCAGGTTAGGATGGAGTACAAGTTAAACTGATAACAGGCATTCAGCTCAGGATGGCCCTCCCAGAATTCATTGCAGCCTGACACTGGAAATAAGACACATAGACAGGCTCTGTTTGATTCCTTTAGTCAGTTTGAATATACTCAGTTTTCACCACCATTTTTGTTAAAATATGTTTTTAGAAGTTTAGAAGAAACAGTAATATTGTCTATTACTGAAAGTTTAAAAAACACTATTTATTTAAATTACAAATCTTTTGTAAGAGTATAAACACATTTACTGTCATCTTCAGACCATCAGACTTTGCAAAACAAAACTACATAAAAATCCCCCAACTTTTGAATAGTAGTGTACAGAAAAGTAAGAACATATATAATTTACTTAATAAGTGATTTTACCTTTATTGGGGCAGAAGCCCCATTTCTCATCCTGATCATAGTGGTTAGTTGTGGCACACCAGAGGTGACGGTCCTCTCTGCCTTCAGAGGTACAATCCCAGAACCATTTATTGTTGTATTTGAAAGGTATGGAGCAGGTCATCCCATGGGAGTTTCCTTGTAATGTGTGGATGTCTGTCAACATCAAGAAAACAGAAGCTGTAAGACTGCATGCAGTCCCAACAAATAAACCTCATCAAACTGGTCGTAGTAGTAAAACAAAATGTGACTTCAGTCATTGATACTGATATTTAGACAGCAGGTTGACTGCATTTTAGTAATTGAAGTAATGCGGTGTGACCAACATACCAAATAAAACAAAACAAAATGGGAAATTATATCACAAAGAGGACCCCTGGTAAGCATCAGTAAAGCTCACTGCCCACTGAATTTGAAATTTCAGACCGACAGTGGAGTTTGTAAACAATTCATGACCTAGTAAAAAAAAATACTGACAGCCAATTTAGAAGCTGCCTAATTTTAATAAATACAAACTAATAAAAAAACAGAACAATATCATCCGATCTCAGGCACGCTCATTGTTGTACCCATAGATAAATATTTGTAGATTACATATTAAATCTTTCCAAGCACGCAGATGCGTCCACAATTTAAATAATAGGAAATCTACCTATAGGTGGTTTCAACAACAACAACATAAACAAATGTTACTGCACATGCATGCTTTTGTGGCCCTAACTTAACTTCGGGTAGACACAGCTATGTCCTTCTGAAGTAGATTTTTTTTCAAGTGAAATATGTTTGCTGCATAAATCAGACTGATTTATTAAAAATGCAAACTCATTCTCTGCCAGAAAACGAGAGGTTTCCCTGAAAACAGCTGTAGACAAAGCAGTTCTGAGCCTACAAACGCTGCCTTAAATGCAGGATGAAATGAAAATGACATTTTCTTCCTTCAGAAATACAGTGATATAAAAACACCTATGCCACGGATTGATTTTTGACAATCATGTTTATTCAACGGAGCCTTTTGGAAAATCTGGTCAATTTTGATATCGTGGCAGGTCACCACAAATGATTAAATGTATGGGAAAGACATCCCACAGCACAATAACTTGAGACTCTAAACCAGCACTAACCAGAATTATAAACAAACAGACCGGAAGTTAACTTCGGGTCAGGCGCGTATGCCTAATTTAAATGATTTTGATGACCAATGATTTTAATTATTTTATGATTTTATTATATTAGTTTTTTAAAAAAATGTATAAGAAGACATCTTGCCTTCATATGGGTAAGAGCATGGCCCTTCACCGGCTGCCCCGTAAATCCGCCACTGATGCAAAGCAGCCCTCTTCACCACCACTTTGGAGTCCACCACCGCTAACTTATTATTCATTGCTCCATACAACATGCTGCCCCCACAGCGCCACCACATGGTTGGGAGGGACACGTCACAATCAAAGACGCCCACATCGGGCTGCAGCAACTTGGTCGCGTTGATCCCTAGACATCGTTTGGTACCCAGATTGTAGAGACGATGCCGGGATACCCATTTCCAAAGCAGGGCAGCAGATGGGGGCTCACAGCTGGCCAGAGACAGACCGGACAAGTCCGTTGTGAGACAAAGCTTCTTCGTCACGCTCTCCAACCGGAAAACTCCTTTACCTGCGTCACACAAACACAGATGCACAAAAATGCCATACATGTTAATTTTTGAGTTGATCAAGCTAAAGGCATTTTTCTTGTCGTATCAAATACACTTAAGATGTGAGGCCCTGGGGTTTTTTGACCAGTGGGAAAAGCCGTTTTTAGGAGTATTATATAGCCATTTACATGCAGAGCCATGTTAGATTATAATGGCGAGTGATATTGGAGATTCGAAGGCATTCAGAGGCACTGAGGTATCAGACAGGTCTGATTATACAGCGAACAGATAGAAAGATAGAGCTGCTATCTCCAGTTTCACCTCCACAGAATGGGGCTTAATATTTCAGAGTTCTCAAAGCCGTCAAGGCTGAGGGTCTTTTGTGGGCGTTGACACGAAAGAGTAATTGAAAATAAAGGGCACAGACAAAGATATTCTCAAACAGTCAAAAGGGTATCACACAAAAGGTATCTTCAACCTTCAAAGGGAAGCTACACATTATCCTCACCTTATGTCTGAAGCAGGAATAACCTTGAAAGAATAGGAAGTATTGGATTTTCTGTGTGGTAGTGAAAGTTCTATTTAGATTATGCTAGGAATGGGAATAATAAGTTAAGGGTAACACTTTAGTTTACAGTTACAAACATTAGTTGCTTTTTAGCATGCATGTTACTAGACTATTAGCTATTTATTTGTGCTAATTAAGCACATGCCTAATTCTACATCCCTAATCCTACCCAATAAATAAACTTAACAACTATCACATTAATAAGCAGCAAATTAAGAATTTATTGAGGGAAAAGTCATAGTTAACAGTTAACAAGTGTTACCTATTCAAAAGTGTTACCAACTTAGGAAATTAACGGTAAATACCAGTAAAGATTTAGATGTTCAGATAACACAATATGTTAATAAAACACTTTATATAGTGTGTATACATATATCTCACTAATAACTATTAAGTATGACTTTCCCTCAATAAACTCCTTAACAGTTATTAAAAGTTAGTGAGGTTTATACTGTAGGATTAAGAATCTGAAATATTACCATGCAAAATAAGGCATTATGTACTTTGTAAGTACTAATAAACAGCTAATATGTTCGAATAATGCAAGCTAATGAACAGTTAGTTTTGGTCCAAAAAATTTTGCTGTCATGATTAAAATCCATTTATTTTATGCAATATAAAAATCCGTTTTTTTTGTCCATACAATGAAAATCAGTAGGGTCCAGTGTTGTTTTGAAACCCATTGTCTTAACAAAACCTGTCTTCTGAGATCAAAACACACAGCGGTTCATTTTGGGGTGAACGTGTCCTACTTTACCTGCATTCCACCTCCTCCTTGAAATAAAACTGAATGTGTTCCATGACACTGAATATCTCAGTGCCAGATTAATCATTTGCTATGTGATATCAATAAACCCTCTGGAACCGCAAAGCCCGTATGGGGCATGTAGAACATGTTGTTACCGTCTGAGCGAGGGTGTAGGTGTGTGTTTATGTGTGTGCTGACCTTAGCTGACCCTGTTTATAACTAGTGTGATGACTCACAATGTTGGTTACCAAGTCACACGCATTATGATAAATGCATACCTGGAATGAAATGCTAGTCGCTTTGGATTAAAGCATCTGTCAAATGCATGAATGTAAATGCAAATTTACTGGGACTGCAACGAATTAGGCTCTTGGACAAACTTCAGAAACCCACTGTGTCCTTCAGCGGGGGTAATACTTGTGACATTCCTTTTATTAGAGGAGAAGTCATGCAGTATACTGTATTGTCTGCAATATTTGTCCTTAAGAAAAATGAATCTAACTCTTCATTATTACACAATTCTGTACAGATTCAGTATGTTTTACATTGTAAACATATCATAAGAAGTCATTACAAAATAATTTCAGGCCTATTTTTGGTATTGATGGACATGTTTGTCTTTATTATGTGCCTTTTTAAATTCACTACATGTTACATGAATTTATTAATTATGCACTGTAATGTGTACTATATTATTTTATTTATCCAGCTACTGTTGTATTAAATATACTGTTATTATACTGCTGTAAAAAAACATGCTGATATCATATTTAACTATTTTAATATGTGTTTTGTTGTATTTGGACTTTAAAAGCACAAACTGATCTTTCCAATATCTACAATAAATGATTAACATTGCAGTTATTTACATTAGTGGGCTTATGCGTCATTTAATAAATAAATATTACAGAAAAAAACAATCCATGAGAAATAAAGTATGTTTTGTCCAATTATGGTAGATAGACAGGCATGTCTTTAATAGTATTTTTATTTATTTTTTACTTTTATTTCTAAACATTAGTTTACAGTTTAATGTAACGTGAATAATAAATACCACTCACACACACACACACATATATATATATATATATATATATATTCAGCCAATAAGGGTCACATAATGAAAGTAAAACTAAACAAAAAAATTCACCTGTGTTTTTTACAAAATATCATGTAAATTTAAATTTCATTGATTTTTTTTACATTTTACTTATTTCTTTTTTCAAAGCCACTGTTAACCTATAATAAAACGTTACTTTATACTCCATTTTTTATAGCAAAGGTTTTTTTATTTGAACTGTTTAACTGTGTTCTTCACAAGGGGTTAATGTATATGTTAATTTATACTGGGGCAAGTTGTCACAGCATTGAAATGGTGGCTGTGATATCTTTGAGTATTGTTTCTTATCACTGTTTTGCATTGGTCATAACCGTTTAACCATTTGCCTTTACCTGAGAAGCCTTCAGATTTCACTGTGACAAACACATTCTGTCTGGGTCATGCAGTTCCAAAGGTCAACATGTGTTCAATAACTTTCTGAAAAATACAGCTTTTTGTGTCCTTGTCTTTAAGGAGGTATACGCCTGTACAAAACGAAACCTTCAGAGGAAACGGTAGTGTACGTTTTAAAGTTGTCCAAACTCAGTTGTATCATGTGATGAGCAGCCGCCTATCGGTTTGTTTGGTTGCAGTAAACTTTCACTAACACAAGGGCAGCAGTCGCATAAGTCTTTAAAACGCATTCCCAGACACATTTAGCTTACTCTCCCGTTTGCGACTGAAATAATAGTGTTTACAGGGTCACCCCAGACGAGAAATGACACGCTACGGCTAGTCTTTCACAGAGAAGAGCTGGACTATGCGCTCTACATACTAATGCAATCAGCAGATCACAGCACACTTCATCTACACGACAAACTCCTGCTCCTGACCAAACACAGGAGCTCATGCCATCGAGGAATGTATCGTTTCATAAAGACGGAGACGTCGCGCGGGCCGATTGCACTTACTGTACAGTTCGAAAAGTTGAGTTTTGTTCCAAACTTCAGTTTTGTCCGATACTTCCGCAGCAGCACACGCTAAATAACTAACATGAAACAGAATATAAAGGACATAAAGCGCTTCATGGAAGCGAATACGAAGAGTTCGAGTGTGTCCTTGCATTTCCACTGGAGATGAGTGCGCCGCAGAGACTGTAGCCTGTTTTCACCACACTTTCCGCGAGTTTGGGGATCCTCTACGTCACTGGTCTCTCTAAAGCCAGTAAAAGGCAAAACATATTCCTATTCCTTACAGCCCGTCTGCTCTGAACGCGACGCGACCAAATCAGAACGTTGCGTTTTAGATTCCCTATGCGTCGCGAATGTTCACTGTCTGACAAATCTATTATTGCGTAACCATGCATCTGTCCAAAGCGATCAAGTTGTGGTGATTATTTAAGTGAAGTATATTTATTTTTTAAATATTTAGACTACATAAATAAATACAAATACAGATCGTGTTTAAATCGAAGTTGCATTACACAAAAAGCTGCTTATGGCTGCACAATGCAGCTTTTACACAGTTTGAAGAAATAATGTTCTGAAATTAACGCTTTAAATATTAAATCATTAACAATTTCAATCACTCTGCATGCAGCCTTAAAAGGTTTTCTTACTTCAGCAAAGGAAAACCAGTCTCCTCTTGGCTTATAACGAAATCCTCCGAAATGTTTCTTTACTAATAATCGGTTTGTGCTTCTAATTTGTGACCGGCGTTTCATTTTGTTCTCCCTCCGCAGTGGCATGAAGTGTAAAAAGCAAACACTCGTTTAGTCCCTTTAAAAAGCTTTGAGAGGTCTGGACAGTTTTTAATATGACTTTGACTGAATTCGTCTGAAAAAAAGTCACATACCCCAAGGACGCAAGTAAAACACAGCCTAATTTTCGTTTTTGGGTGAACTAGCCCTTTAACGTGACTGTGTGTAGGAAAGTAATAGGAAACTCAACATTGTAATGAAAAACCATCAAATATATTACAAAACACAAGTAAACAGACTTTTTTTTTTTACATTTGATCCAGCAAAACCATACTTAATCTTATCTAATTACAAAAGGCTCAGCCTCAACTAACTAATCGCAAACATTTGTCACAAATAACTACATTTTGCTGTAACAACCACAAGAAACGCTAAGTATAAAACAAGAAGATCCAGTGTTGCCCAGATTGAACAGTACCTTTAGCACGTTTAGCAGCACAACACATTGTTTAAATTACAGTCCTGCCCCCAGCATACAAGCACACAGTTACACATACACACACACGCACTCACTTACTTGTACAGTACAAGATTTTTTTTGTTTTGTTATTTTAAAGTAATCGCTCCTGGTAAATAGAAGCCTGCATTTTGTGTTTTAACACACAGTTGGTCAGTAGCCCTAAGGAATATTACTCTTCTGCAGCCCTGCGCTTTTGTAGGTCACATTTTTAAATGTTGACGTCGAGCTCCTAAAAAGAGGATTTGTGCCCTGGAGATAAAAGAGGGAAAAATACGCAATTATTTAAAAGTATATCAGGATTTTAACACATTCAAATGATCAGAATACTCTATATTGTAATGCTCTCTTGATAGGGTTATCATACCGACTGCCATTTTGCTTTCGCCTTCTCTGCCTCAAACTTGGCAACCTCTTTCCGGTCATGGACAGAAACTAGAAACTTCCAGGTCACAAGGAGAGTAATGCCAATGATGAGGACAGACATGGACACGCCTACAGCAATCAATGGTGCATTTGGTGGCTTTGGGCAGTCTGTAGGAGAGTCATGCACACACAATTAAAAATATAACAACTTTATGTGTAATGCCGCCATGTGTATGTTAAACTTTACGTGTTTATGTATTTTAATGCATTCAACCATGAAAATTAGTCATTAGTCTCACCGTAAAGCTTGGGGTTGTAAATGATGCTGCCGTGATCACTGTCCACCAAGCTGAATGATACTAGACAGTTGTTCTCATTCTGTAAGACGCACAATGCCATCCGACTCTCTTCAAAATCTGAAAAAAAATATATTACATTTATGCATTTAGCAGAGGCATGTAACACACCCATACACACACATGTTGATTTTTGTGGTTTATGTGGACTCTTCATAGGTGTAACACCGAAAATGTCCTCATAAAGCACCTTGATATCGTAATACCTATGTCATATCCATGTCATTATACAAATTTGTGTCCTCATAAATAACACAAACATACACACACGCCTAAATATATATATATATATATATATATACATGAGAAGAATATATGAATGCATATACAACAAGTCTATTCAGGACACACATACATTATGTAAACAAAACCTTATTTTGCATGCGATTAATAGCAATTGTTTATTTTACAGAATATATATATATATATATATAACAAATCATGTATGTACGATATTATCCTACTCAACTTTTTTGATTCCCTTCAATCTCATTATATCTCTTTCCTTTGTCCCTCTCATGTCTTTATTAAAGACAGACAGTGTTTTGTGTCTTCTGATTGTCTTCCAGTCTTCAGAGCACTAGTTGAGTTGTGATCTCAGGGGTTCATATAATAGGCTGATCTTGTATAGACACTCAAGGGCTTTGAAACCCAGTGGGCCCTAACAATAGGCTCTCTACATAACAAGCTAAGTAGCTTGTTTCCCTTTGTGAAGGGTCAAGAGGGCCGATCTAAAGGATGTCTGCTTTGCATGTGCTTATAAGTGTATATCAAGACACATTTGAGGTTTTGGAAGGAACCAGCGTGAAAGTATATGGCAAGCAAGTTTTAAGCACTAATCCTTAAAATCTATTTAGTACTTATTTTACTTGTATCTAGTGTCTGTTGCATTAAGTACTTGTACTTATGCATTAGCTACTAATGCTTTTTTTTGAGCACGCCTGATAGGCTGTAGCCTGTTTTCATCATATTTTCTGGATTTTTTTAAAGGATTTGGGGGACGTTTCACGATTTTCTACATCAAGAAAATAAGATATTAGTCAATTTTATAAATTAAAAGTTGAAACAGCTTGCCACGAAGTATCATAAAATTGTCTGCAAAGACTTGGAATATGCAAGGTTTAGAATCACATGAGGTGAGCAAATAATGACAAAAAGTTAATTTATAGCTGTTCCTATTAAAAGGTATGCATTAAATGAAACATTTTACCTGACAGACAACTAACCATGTGACCACTGATATATGGACACTGCAGAGAACAAAACAATGGATTCTGACCTGTGGAATTGCTGACGATGGCATGTAGGGAGTTGCACTTCATGGCACACTCGTTCAGCGGGTCCTTAGCATTGAGGTGACACTCCACACAAGACCTAGGGGACACAAAGACAACATTACAAAAAATCCTGTCGACCCCACAGAGAGTTTGTCTCTAGAGGAAGCTTTGTTTTGTGTTCTTTGTGAGTGTTTTTCTAAAAGATGCACTCTCTCATTTTCAGTCTCATTCTCTCTGTATCGCTCTATCACGGAGTCAAATGACCCGCAGGGTGACAGGACCTTTAGTGGGAAGGAAATGCAATACTGCAGAGCTGCCACATGCCTTTTGGTGTTCATATATGCCCTCTGGAAATGAGTGGACAAGGAGACTCAAAAAAAACACACAGAGCTGCCCACACACACACACACAGTAGTCATGAGGAAAACTGTCTTGAAAGCCGGAAGGTCAATTTAAAATGAGCAATAAGAAACCAATTTTCAAATATCGATGGATCCATCAGTAATTAGAGTGTTAGTAGATTTATTAAAAAATAAATACAAATCAGACAGATGATTCAAACCAGACTGTAGCTAAAGCAACCTGCTTTTAATGCCGGATAATGCATGTCTTTACCTGGGGAAACTACAGATGTCTTCACAGGTTGGGCACCTTTGGCACCACTCTCCTGAGGCTCCGGGGACAGTGCACTCACACTTCCCACACACACACTTGCCCCGTCCGCTGCAGATGGAACCATCCGGAGATGCACACGAGCTGTTGTTGGTGCTGCAGTTACAGAACTCTCCCAACCAGCCGCTGTCACACACACACTCGCCACAGTCACATTTCCCATGACCTACACAAACAAGCATGAACAAATGATACCTTTATTCGATATTGAAGCATTACATTGTGTTAAAAATGTATTCACTTTTGAACAAAGATTTTTAATTAAATGCATTTTTTTACAAAAATAAAAATGAATAAAAAGTAGCACGGGTATATTTGTATGATTGGTAAATTGGTAAAAAATGTATATTATGTTCTATGTAGAAAGAAAGTTTCCTACTGTAAACTTCCATTCTCATTAGTAAGATGCATTGCTAAAAACTTCATTTGGACAGCGTTGAAGGTGATTTTCTCAATATTATGAGTTTTTTGCACCCTTGGATTCCAGATTTTCAAATAGTTGTATCTTGGCCAAATATTGCCAATCCTAACAAATCGTATATCAATGGAAAACGTATTTATTCATACATAGATGTTCAGATGTACAGTATGAACAGACTGGTTTGTGATCCATGGTCACATATATATATTTTTTTCATAACTGAATGTTACACTTTAAGCTAGACGAAGCCTTCAGACATTTTTTATAATTTAATAAATTATTTTCACAGTTGTTGTTTTTTAATCACACATAATAATTGTCACCCTAACTTGACAGTCCTGAAGTAAATATAAAAAGGTCAAATAGCACACTTGCACTGATCTACCCAGTCTCAAGGTATTTATTTGTGGCAGGGACATGTTTATTTCGTTATTTTAGTCCAGCACATTTTTTAAACTAAGATGCATCCAATTGAAATGCATTAGTTTAAAAAACGTGCTGGACTTATGAAAATACGAAGTCCCTGTCATGAATAAAAAGATTAGATTAAATTAAATTACGTGACTAAATCCCAAACTGCTGTGAGACTGGGTTGCACTGATATGCATATATATATATATATACTGTATGTGTGTGTGTGTGTGTGTCTCATATACACATGGGATGGCCTGCATTAAACCCTTCCGCCCATGTCCTCCCGAGTATAGCAACTGTTTTAGCAATTATCAGCGTGTTGTTCTTTCATTAACATTCCTCAGATCAAATATCTCTCCCACTGTGTCAGCGCTTTATTTCCCCTTGACTCAAAGAGCTACACTGGGTACTGACCTCCACAAAGCTCTCCTCTGAACCTGAGGCAGGAGAAGTCGTCGCACTCGCAGTACGGCCCGTACACGCGTCCGAAACTGGACGGGTGGCACACACACTGGCCGCAGAAACACTCGCCCAATCCATTGCACATCTCCGCACCTTCATGCGCTCTGCCACACACATAATCTTACATTACAGCATTCCGGCACGCCTCACAGGAAACTCTGTTACGCTTGCTCTCACCTGCAGTCGCTGATATCTTCTTGGCCCTCTGTGCACTCACATTTCGGCCCCACGAAACCTGGATTGCACAAACAGGTGCCACACTCCAGCGTCCCGTGCCCTCGGCTGCAAAAGGTGCTGTTCGCTTCGGGGCTTTGATGACAGTCACAGACACATTGAGACTCCAGTTCGATCTCTAGGGCATCTTGGAAACCCACTGGCCGCAAGGAAAACCGCCGCGGACCATCAAGACAGCTGTTTAACTTGATCGTAACATTAAAAGATACCTGAGTGGGAAAAGATCAGTTTTGCTTTAATCGCTTTGAGAAATTGTGTTCGACACAAGTCATCTCCACAAAACATATTTCGCAACATATTGCGTAAATATTTTCAAAACATGTTTGACAAGGTATGTCTGCAACTGTCAAGAAGTTAGATTTATTTAACCTCTAGTTGAAATGCAGTCATGTCAGCACAATGAGAGCAACAAACCATATCAATATTATAAATATAAAACATGATGCGACACGTTTGTTATTTCGTCGAAGATATGAATGACACATGACTCATTCCTGTTTTAATCTACTAGGGTAGTGTTACTGTAAGGAAGGATTGAATAATGAACTGACCACATCCCCAGCTTTGACATTGGAGCAGTTTTTAAGTCCGGTGATGATGGCCCCGTCCTGACAGAGCGCCGTGAAGGAAAGCTGCAGGTCTTCAGTGTTGCCCAGCACTTCCAGATCGATCTCTGACCTCAGCTCCTGTCAATCAAACAACAGACATAAACAGTTTGTTAATGCTTGAAGAGTATCCTTTTTGTGGTTACACTTTATTTTAAAGTACAGTACTGACCCAAGAAGTGCTTGTAATATAAGGTACCTATACGGGGTAGGGTTAGGTCTAGGTGTAGGTTCAAGGTTAGCACCTAGTTATTACATAGTAATTGTAAATACTATAAAAAATACATAGTATCTACATGAGTAACAGGACTGTAAAATAAAGCGCTACCGTTTTTAATGTAAAAACTTGTCTTCGAACCAATCAAGACCGCGGTGAAGAGGGTGATCATTTTCAACACAGAACTAAAAAAAATTAATTAGAAGCAAAAGAAAACTGAGCGCTGTCAAAAAGGCGCATACACATAATCTAGAGGATTGAACGAAGTTATCTTTGCTGCTTTATAGGCTTAATTGGATAAATACACACACTTTTGTATGTTAAAATGCCTTTTTTTGCAAGCATTCTTGTAAACACAGTAA
This sequence comes from Enteromius viviparus, assembly GCA_032353835.1. Taxonomy (NCBI): domain Eukaryota; kingdom Metazoa; phylum Chordata; class Actinopteri; order Cypriniformes; family Cyprinidae; genus Enteromius; species Enteromius viviparus. The sequence continues at coordinate 6,608,940 of JAUCNO010000044.1, forward strand.
TTTAGGTCTTATGTGAAAGCAAACAGCTAAGAAAGAAAGCATGTGTAACAGTATATTGCTCTTAAAGTGGCCGCGGTATAATATCCCACTTCCTGCCATTCATGTTAATGCAGAAATATCTAAATCACTCTCAGAAAAAAAGGTACAAAAGCTGTCCCTGGGGTGGTACCTTTTTCAAAGGTGCATGTTTGTACCTAAAGGCCCTATTTTAGGTACATATCAGTACTTAAAGTTTGCATATTTGAACCTAAGAGGTACAAAAGTGTCTCTTTTTAAAAGGTAGCACCCCAGTGACAGCTTTTGTACCTTTTTTTCTGAGAGTGTGAAATAAAATGACCATATACTAGCTTTATTTATTGAGGTTTTACACTTCAATAAAACACCACTATAGGGTGGGATGGGATGTGCAGGTCTCAGGTAATTTCTGGAGGGGTGGGATCTAAATTAGAGTGCAAGCAGAGGTAAGAGAGAATGGGGGATGGAGAACAGAGATGAAGAGATCAAACAACAGCCATAGAACGAGTGCAGACACGCTCCGTGAACACGGCCAATCTCATGAAAATGAGCAGAGGGGGTTAAAGGGAAGGGAAACACTGAACAGATAAGATGCAAGTCTACGTGAAAAAAATAGTTCTCTCCAACATTTGGTAACCCCTAGTGAAAAATAAATACAGTAAAATGTATTTGAACATTTATTTCATGACACATGCACCACAAATACATTTACATGTATAAACAGATAATAAAATACCATGCAATTGTACTTTTCATCAGTAAGTCAAGTAAATATGTAAATATGTTCATAGATTTGAACTACACATGTCCCATGAAATAAATGTATATTAATGATATTACTTTTTTGATTAAGGAATTTATGCAACCTATTTTTTTTGTTTTTTGTGTGTGTCTACCATTTTTAATTTATTATATATTTTTTTAATTAATCAACAAAACGTCTTGTTCTTTATTTTTCATTTGCAACTGTAGTTATTAATTTTTTAACTAATCGCTAAATTATTAACATTTTAGGAAACTTTATTTATGTCAGCTGGCAAAATAACATTTCCTTAAATCAGGCAAATTTGCAAAACATTAAAAAAAACACAGAAATCCAAAGTTTGCAAAGTATAAAAACATGTGCATGCTCATCAAATAAAATAATAAGGCTATTATTTCCAGTAAAACTCTCACATTACCCTTGTTACACAGTCTTGTGAAGACTAGCTGTACCTTATATGAGGTCATGATGAGTTCCAGAATGTTCCTTGAATCGCCTGCCAACACCCCCACAGTAGCACCAGGAATCAGACTAGCATAATTCTATCAGAAAGGCAGAAAAAGGTGGTTAAACATCAACTGCAAACTCCTGGAGAGCAGCCACAGAATTTGAGATGTGGGAGAGCGATATGGAGATAGGGAGGGAAGAGGGAAGAAAAGGAGAACTCAGAAAACATAAAATATTTGTGTCATGAGAGGTCGACCTGGATGATGTCTGAAATACTGTGTTTGAACATGTTGTAGAGAGAACCGAATACACTAGTGATTCACACAGGGTATTCACACAATGATATATCTTCCATCAGGTCCTCTCAGGTTCCACATGCACAGAAAAACACATGCCTTTTTGTTTCCCTCTTTGTGGCCTAATATGAATAAACATGAGAGAGAATATCCCTTACGCTTTTCTCACCTCATAGTTCTGCCTCAGATTGTCCGTCACGGCGAATATAAGGAGGATATTGTTTTCAACCAGTTTGTCCACAAGCTGCCCTAATGTTGGGTACTCCTAAATACAGATGAAAACAAGGACCAAAAGCAAGGCACTTAGTCAGACAATACATTCACAAGAAATACTGCAGGAGAAAAGACCACACCTACATTTGTTATTAGTATTCAATTAATTTAGATTTACAATATTGTAATTAAACAATAACTCAAAATAAATGCGTTGTGAAAGAATATTCCAGGTTAAATATAAGCTACATTGACAGCATCTGAAAAATAATCCTCTGAATAATTACTGTAAATGCTTTCGAGTCAAGTTATCTTTATTTATATAACGTTTTTAGCAATATAGGTACAATCAAAGCAGCTTTACATATTAAATACTGTGTCAATAATGCATAGACATAGATTATAGACACTTTTTGTAAACACATTTTAGTTCATTGTTGAATTTGGTTCAATTCAGTTTACACAAAAATCACTGTGTGTTTGGCTTCATATATAATGTGCATAGTACACACACACCTTATGTAAACAAAAACATTTATTTTGAATGGGATTAATCAGGATTAATCATTTGACAGCATTCATATATATATATATAAAGTTAGAAAATAAAGGAGATATTTTTGTGAAAGCATTTACAGTAATAATACAGTAATAACCCCAAATTATTTCATGTCAAATACCAAAATGTATATAGATATAAACGTGTTGTAAAAGCTTTTCCAAGTTTGAACAACATGGGGGTAAGAGATTACTGACAAAATGTTCATTTTGTGGTCCCTGCTGAGAAAAACAATAGAACCCTGGCCAAAACACAGTAGAAAATGTAATGGGTTTAATGGTTATAATGGGAATTGTATTGGTTTTAATGGAAAGTAAAATAGTGTCTACTGGTATGTGATGTATTCTATTGGTGGGACGTTAAATCCTATTGGACAAATGGCCAAAACACACTACAAAAAGGAATTCTGTAATGGTTTTACTGGAAAAACTTAATGGTTCGTAATGGCATTTTAATGTAAACCATCTGAAATTCTTTAATGGTTTCTATTGGGCTTCTATTGTTTTTTTTAGGAGGTAACCCCTTTAATTTTTAGTCAATATAACCTGTAATATTCCTTTTCAGTGATTCAAATTTCCTGATTCCTCAGGAACTGAAGCTGCAGACTTCACCTTACCAGATGGGCAGTCATGGAATATTCATTATTGTCATCCAAGTGACACTTTCCATCATTGGGCACTACGATGCCGGACATTTTACTATCCATCCCAAAATGAGAATCTGCGTCGCTCACAAACACCAACAGCTTGACGGAATCGTTCCTCCAGCCAATCCTGTCCTGAGTTAACAGGGACATTTCCAGAAGTTGGAACAAAACGGTGTTTCCTCCATTAAAGCCAATTATTTGAAGGGAAATAAGCGACTCACCCCGCACACCGCCGCCTGCATGATAGCGTCAAAACCGCACTCGGGCACATCGATGTTCGCAGATACCTGCTGCTTCGAGATGATCTCATTGAACTTGTCAGCACTGCTCGTTAACGACAGTAGGTGTCGGTATCCAAATGTGGGGAGACATTCAAAATCAACACTCCTGCAAAAGAGAAGCGTGATTAAAAACGGCTTTCTATTGTCTAAAAGGGTTCATCGCTCACTTCTAAATGGACGATGATGTCATGTGACGTAGCTCAGTGGTCATAAAAATGATCAGTTGAAATTAAATCACACTCCCCCCCCGCTGATGTCGCATTCATCCTTCTTTTTGGGTTTATACTGGCAGACCCCTCAGATCTGGCGTATTATGGGAATCACCTGCAGGGATTGGTCAACTCTTCTTGCGTTATCTTGATGAAAGGCAGAACTGGTTTCTCCACGAAGGAACCAAATCCTAGCCTGAATTTGCTGGTAAGTTTAGCCATCTCTTTTGAGAGCGTCGTGCCCAAGTCTTTGGTCATTTTCAGATCATCATTCATCGATGCTGACAGGTCCATCAGGTAATAAATGTCCACCGGATGGTCCTCCGGTTCCTGCACTTGAATCTGAAAGGTCAGCTGACTTCCTGTGGAAGAGAAATGACAAACAGAGCTCAAAAATGGCACAAGTTTACATTCTGAGATTCCAGTGTGGTGCAAATGTTTTCCAGGTCAGTGTGATGTTTGGCACAAGTAGACATTGTGTAGTTCGTCTGCATTCAGCTTTCTGTCTCTGAATGACTAAATCTTTCTAATCGTTCCATCAGGGGAAGTACCTCCCCAGCAGAGGAGCAGCTGTGGGCAGAGAGACATTTCTTTGATTTTCAAATCTGTGTCACCCATTTATTTTTTACCTGGTCTAAGCTGAAGGCGCATCTTCTGTGGTGAGATGTATGAAGCGTTAGTGAGGCTGGCGCTCTTTCCTAAGCCTTGGTCCTTGAGCACTTTGGCGTTCGTGACGGGGAACTCCACGAATTCCCCGGAGCATCCCTTCTGAAGAAGAGCCTCGGGTGTGTCGCATCTCTCGTCGATTGAAAATAAGTCAGTGAAATTCTGAAAAAAACAATCGTTTGAATTATTTTTGCTAACACTGCCAAAAAAAAGCCATATTTTTTTTTCTAATTTAATTCTATGCATAGTTCAAAACCATTAACTGTTTGTAGACGTATCGTGTTATTTGGAGTATTTATTTATTGCACATCTGCTAATATTATGCCTAAAATGTGTTTTAATATCTGCATTAATAAGGATTGTATGATCTATGCATTATATCAGTCTGTACCTGAAGTATACTGTACTTCCACTTTAGCACAATAAAATACGCTTCTGTATATCTTTAGATGTGACTTGTGCACAATTACCGTAAATATGCAAATATGTTGGTAGCATACTTAAAATACACGTTTTAAACATTGTGCATTTTTTCACTAGGGGTATCTATTACATGGAATTTTTCTTAGGCTTCTTTTTACAAAAAATAAATACCTCAAAGAAAAAAAACAATAATACAAAATATGCCTACTGACAATAAGACAAAAGAGCCCTCTAAATATATATTTCAGTATGCCCAATAGCGCCTTCCTGATGGCTATTTTTCAATTAAAAAGAGGATGTGAAGTATCATTTACAACCATTGTTACTACATATTGTACTGTGCTAGTATAATACTTCCTTTTTGGAGTCAACTATCCCTTCAAGAAGAGTTTGTCCCAATGCATTATGAAAAATTTTAAAGCAAAGAGCAGTTGTGTTACCTGTAGTGTGCACCAGGCGCACTGTGGGCCCAGCTGCAGACACTCGTCACAGGAGAGAGCGTTAGATTGAGAACACGTCCCTGCACACGACAAAGTACAGCGTGGTTGGTTTGTGGATGCGGTTTGCTTTTCTCAATGCAACAAAGTTTCTCACGCAACATCAAAACCATAGAGAGTCAGCTGATAGTTTTGCTCTCTGTCTGCCAAAAAGTAGTCAAAGCAGCAAGAAGACTAAATTGACATTAAAAGTTCATCTTAAATCAAGTTTCTGTATTTTATTACTTGTGCAGGCTCTGTTCCGTTATAACAATGTATGCCTAGGTCTTTCTAGGTGAAACCAATAAACAGCAGATGAGATGGACTGACGCATTTGTGAGTGCAAAAATGCTTACACTAGAAAAAGAAAATGGGTTTGTGGTTCGGTCCCAATCTGTCTTCCCAACATGCACCAGGGTAGCATTTTTTTAAAACTGGTTATAACTTACATGTATTATTTTTTTATGTTAGTTTTGTTGTCATGTCTTTCTTGTACTAAATACCTTGTTTAAAGGTCTATAACATTTGAATGTGATTAATATCTTCACATAATGAGCATTTACATACTTTATTTACATAGCTACAATAAACACATGAGATGAGGCGTAAATATTAAACAGTTTAAATGTAATTAAAGAGAAACTATGCCCTTAGAGGATTTAAAGTGACAGATTTGCATAATCTAAATAGGTTTTGTCATATTGATGCAGATGTTCAAAATGAGTTAGGCTACTTTTCTAAACAGATATAGTTTAATGACGTGTTTTTGTTTTCTTTTTTTTTCTTCATATTGCTCTAAATTATTGATTGATAGGCGGAATTAAACGCTGATTGAGGAACGAAACCGCACTTATGTTCTGTATTTGTGATTGATCAAAATTTCTTCAGTCTTACCTCCGACAGTGCCGAGCCAGAAGTGAAGGACAATGCAGAGTAAAACAATCCCCATTAGTCCTCACGGTTTCTGATCAAAGGAGGAAAAAAATAAAGTTCATATTCTCAAGCGAGCGAACTCGGGATGCGAGCATGTAAGCGCGAGCAGGTCTGAGCTCACCTGGACAGACAGACTCAGCGCGTGCGCTTACCTGCCCAACCTTTATATGCACTTCCGTGCAAGTGAGAACACAACAGGTAAGTCACCGTCACACAAGGGCACATATCTCACACAAATACTTGTACCAGAACACATCGCGTTTGACATCACGTTTATGAGTAAGACATAACTGAATAACTAAAGCATTTACTCTCTAGTAGTTATTTTAATATTTTATTAAGAGATATAATTCTTAGTTACCTTTTTCGTAGTCTAGACATGATGAAGTTTGTTTAAAATATTACAGACGTGTTCTACTCACTTCTGCAAACGTTTTTATGTGGTTATACAGTTGCGAAATTGAGAGTGAGACTGAATTACCTCGAAATCTGGGAAATGGGTAAATCGTCTTTGCCATTGCATTAGATATGGCGTGAAATCAAATAGGCCTATGAAGTTGTGTTCTAGGGCATATATATCTAATAAAACAATTTTTAGACTCTCTCTGGTTGTCAGATATTAGACAAACATGGTCATAGGACTCCTTGAGGGAAAATGACTTCCTACATTCGCTACAAATCACCCTGGAACTAGGCTATTTAAATAATGAATGTTGCTATCAAGGTTAAAAAACAATGAAGGAATTGATTAAAGCTGTATCTTTTTATGCAATGCAAATACTGTTTGTATGTAGGCTAATAGATCATTTGTAAAGGAGCATTCCCAGCATTGCCTGAAATATAAATGTCTTCCAGTGTACCTGATTTGTTATTTTTGATATTATTTTTGGAATGCAATCGGTATCTCTTAAGTGACACTAATATTTTGCGGTGTATACAGTTATGCAGACTTGTTCGTTGATTGTAGTTTTGATTTGCTTTAGGGAGAATCAAGCATGAATTAATTAAGTGGGAATTAGGCCCTGTTCTTGACACCCTGACTGACACTGAATAATCACTGAAGGCCCTCAGGTAAATGCAACTAGGCATTCCTGTTTGACTGTCTTGTCAAGCATCACAGGTGCTTTACTGTTTAAATTGCCGTTGGCAGTCACCCATAGCATCACATTTGCACATAAAACATCACTTGTCTCTCATGTCACCACTTGTAAATGGTAACACTTCTGCTGCAAGTAGCTGTCTGTGTGAACGGCATATAAACATCTTAACTTTCATTGTTTTGTCGTCACACTCTTCAGTGAAATGTAATTAAACCGAACAACAAACATAGAGGTTAGCCTCGGGGCATGACTCCGAGATGAATCATGCTTTATCAGCACATTACTATCGATATCAAGCACAATTATAATACAGATAACTTGGGAAAACCACCCCTAAATAGTTTAGAAATATATGACTTTTACCATCTGTTGGAAATCTGTTCAGTTACTATCTTGTTTTCTGTAGTTTATTCTGATCGGGTGACCTTTTGACTTTCTTGTATCCATTTATTGCCGAATATCCAAAGGGAACAGTCTGATCCTTCAACAAAGCCTGTGGGAATCCCCATGGCCTTGACTAATATTAATATTTGCTGAGCGTGGTTGCATGTGACACATTCCCCTCTGCATGGCTCAAACAGGTGTGTGTGTGTGTGTGCCACGCCTGGCTATGAAGAGCCGTGACTCAGTTTCTGTCTGAGACCACAGAAACACAGACATATATAGATAAAACAATGTCAATGTTTAACTGGTCAAGTTCTACAGCACAGGACATTGTTTTCATAATTCAAAAGAATGACCACATGTAATGATTAACATCAGATCGTAAATCTGATCACCTGAGTGAACCAGTGGATGAGGCCTCATAATAGATTCAATTGTTTTCATTTTTACAATCAGAATTCAAGGTCAGCATGGACATATTGTAGCTCAAAGTATCACCATTGTTTCTTCTAAAATTCCTAGGCATCTTGGTGCAGTTTTGAGACGTTGTTGAGGGGTCTTCTGAGACTCTGGACACATGTGAGATTACTGGGGACTTTTTCTTTGGAGGGTAGTTTAGGAAGCACTATATTTCACCACAGCTCCCAATTTTCACTTAGTTTTAGACTAATATCTACAATCAAAGATCTTCTGCCCAATTCAAAAGCTGGCATTGCTATGCTCTACTCACCCAGAAGGGTCTTGTTTGTGACAGATTGTATCGTTTTACATTTGCATTGAATTATATTTTATGTAATTTTTTATTAATTACATCACTATTGAATGTATATGTGTGTGTTTGTATTTAATTACTAATTTATATTAGCCACCTTTCAAAATAAAGAACAAGGATGTGCCATAGTCACCGTCTCACAAGGATGTGCTTGCAGGATAAGGTAAGGATAAAACGGGGCAGGGCGGAAGAGGACAGGATTGGAAAAGGATAGGATGGGATGGAATACAGTAGAAGAAGCAATGTTATACTACTCAAGTCCAGAAAAGGTCATTCTCAGACTCAAGTTCGTCTCAAGCCTCAAGTACAGTTTTCATCTGGTCTCGACCAATAATTGAAAATCTCTCTATCTTAGAGCCTATTATACATCCCTTCATATCCCAAACTATCCTATTTTATTCTACAAGTGTGTCTGCATACTAATCTTTTCCGATCCCATCCCATCCTATCCTATTATGCCATGTCCTCTTCTAATATATCATATTGTATATCCTATCACAACCCATCCCATCTTCTTCTATCATATCAGGTCCTAATCTATCATATATGGCATCCTATCTCATCCTACATGTATATTCCATCCAATCTATTATACTATTTCCTGTCCTAATCTATCCTAACCTATATTCCATCCCACCTATCCTATCATGTCCTATCCTGTCCTGTTGTATTTGACATGTATATCTTATCCTATACTGTACTATCCCAGTCTGTCCTATATACCATCCTACGTATCCTGTTCTGTCCAGTCATACCCTATCCTACCATATTCTGTCACATTCCATATCCTATCCTATCCAATCGTACTTTGAGTATAAAAAGCATTTAGCGTCCATATTGGTATTAAATTTGAATTTGACAGTTTATGTGTCTCTGGTTTGAACTTGGCTCAAAAGCCAAAAGCACCATTATTAAACTATACAAACTTTTCCCATTGCAGCAGATCAAATTCGGACATTCAGGATACCATGTTCAAAGCTTATTTTGGCTGTATTAGATAGGAGTAACTCACCCCTGAAGGCCTCGGCAGCTAGCATGCTGTCCTCTCTCTCAAAACCAAATCCACAGCAACAAGTGGCTGGAAGTGTGTGTCGGAAGCAATAGTATGCTCAAACTATCACAGAGGCTTTATGGAGCATGACGCCTGCACTCCCTTCCTCACCCCCTTTTCTCACATACACACACACTTTTCTGCCTGAATGACGGCAGCAACTGCAGGACTACGCATACACACACACACACACAGCATGAAGCTTCTTCATTAGTGAGAGAGAGACCGACGGGCCAAATGGTCTTGTGTGACTGGATTTTGTTGAATGTGTGTGCAGCATGTAGGTCAGTGGGGTTTTTCTATTGTCTGTCAGACAGCGAAACTGATTCTGTGGTAAGTAAAATCCACCATCAGTGTCAGGTGCTTTTTTTAGTTTAGTAACAGGTCTTAGCATGCCCATTATGCGTGCAGTTGGCCAACACTGGGGCCTTAAAGAAATAATTCATGTTAAACACAAGCAAATTTTGTGACGTAATATTATACAATGACGTACTTTTTGACATTTTTTGAGGCGATAAACAATATGCCACTGACTAAGCTTGTATTGAACCCAGAATATTCTTTAATTTAATATCCCAACAGGCACAAATCAACTACACTAGGAGACGCAGCCAAAGGTTTCCAATAAGAAAGATTTCTTAAGGTACTAAATTACATTTTAATGAAATTTCGAAAACACAGAAAGCGTACTGTGACTGTTGAGATATAGAAAACATCCTGAGCTCAATATAAAAACAACTGAAGTCAGTAGAAAGTCCCCACTTTGCAAGAAAAACAAGTGTGTGTGTGCGTTGGAGGGCTACTGTCACACTCACCAGAAATGAATGGCACCAATTCACTCCTCATTCTTCCTCACTGAACTATGAATGGAACGCAGAGGAACAGAGAGAGAGAAAGACGAGAGAATGAGAAACACTGAGGAAAAGTGTCTCTTTTATATAAAGTCAAAGGGAAAATAATGTGGGTAGCGAGAGCTTTGTGGTTGTTCTCTTTCACCCGCACACACACACACACACACACAGCTTCTGACATGTTTTATTACATTTGTTTTATTACTAAAGACAAAGACAACAAAACCCAACTGTTTTATTAAATAAAACAATACGATGACTTACAATTATTTTATTTTATGCAGATTTGGTTTAGTTTTATGCAGATTATGCACTATTTTGCCCCCTAAGTGGCTACACGAAACCACAAAGACTCGTTCAAAATGTCAACCAAGGCACACAGTTTTATAATGAACTTTGGCTTTCAAATGTTTTATTTTAGGTCTACAACAGCAAAATTTGCTCTTTGACCATGACAGTCTCTTTCCATCGTGGGGTTCAGCTGACTGTTTAGTTTTGACTGACAGGGTGCTGTGGTGGTGATGGAGGTATTTAGATTGAAAAAGATTGAGACAGATCTCCTATCTACATATGACACACACACACAGACATGTGTATCCACACACTCGAGCACATACATGCACCTATCTTTCTCAGTCCCACCAGGATATAGGGTGTGTGTCCTCTCAGCTGTTTAGGGGGAGGGAAAGAGACAGGTGTACATGCTATTAAATGTGAACTTGTCATTAATATAGATTAAGAAACAAACCTCTTGACAGAAAAAATATTGAAATGGGCCAGACAGTGAGTGAGAAAATCAGAGACTGACTACAGACTCACTCTTTAAGATTAGAGTTTTGAGTCTGTGGTATTCAGAAAGCGGAAAACACACACACACACACACAGAGTGAAAGACAGACACATGCAAGGTGCCTGAGAGTCTTAGACATAATCTCCTGGATTTGTGATAAAACCCTGCAGGCTGATATTACAAAGAGCCCATCGGCAGGGCCGCTTTCAGCTAAAGAGGTGCAAAAACGACCTTCCGAAGATATGACAGTGAAATTTAGATGCTATCTAAATATACACGTAAGTTTAACCTACTCTCAACGAAAGTAAAGCTTAAAATAAAGGCGAAATGCCCAAATGCTGAAGAGGTGCGAGTGCTGCGTTTTGTGGCCTTGACTATATTGCCACCTGGTGGTCAATGACAGCAAGTCATTTCTACAATAAAAAAAGGTAACACTTTAAAATAAGGTATTTGTTAAAAAAAAGTTAATGTATGAACTAACATGAACAAACAATAAACAGTGCATTTATTACACTTTTTATTAAGCTTTATCAATCTTGTTAATGAAAATACAGTTGTTCATTGTTAGCTGTTAGTTCACAGTGCCTTTAGCTAACACAACTTGTGATTTTAATAAAGCATTAGTAATAACTGAAATCAACATTACCTGAGATTAATAAATTCTGAAGAAACATTTTTCATTCTTAGATCATGTTAACTAATGTTAACTTATGAACCTTATTTTAACGTGTATCATAAAAATAAATAAATAATATTCAGGTGAAACACCTGTAAAACGGTCAACAGAGAACATTCCTTTTGACCTTTTATCACAGTCCTGGACATGTAAAAGATTACTAACAACATTGGCTTTGAGGTATTGTTAGTTTTTGCTCAGCATCAGATTTTTTTCTCCCTCATTTTACTGTTTGTGGCCATTTTTGCCCCATTGACTTCCATTATTCAATTTAATTCAATTCAAATGTATTCATGAAACATATCATTGCGAAGAATTGTGATGAATTGTAGCGTGTTAGAAGACTAGTTAGGTATGCAGGAGCTAAATCATTAAGTGCTTTATAGGTAAGAAGTAATATTTTATAGCTGATGCGGAATCTAATAGGCAGCCAGTGCAGAGACTTTAAAATGTAGGTAATATGATCATATTTTCTTGTCCTGGTAAGGACTCTAACAGTTGCATCTGTAGCTTATTGAAGATGCAAGACAACCACCTAGTAGTGCATTACAATAGTCCAGTCTAGAGGTCATGAATGCATGAACTAGCTTCTGCATCAGAAACAGGTAACATGTTTCGTAGCGTCGCAATGTTTCTAAGATGGAAGAATGCTGTTTTTGTAGCATGAGAAATATGACTTTCAAAAGAAAAGTTGCTGTCTAATATAACACCCAGACTTTTGACTGTAGTGGAATTAACAGGATATCCATCTAGTTGTAAATTGTAAGTCAAAAGATTGTGTGAATTGTTTTTTGGTCCAATAAGTAATATCTCTGTCTTGCCTGAGTTTAATAGCAGAAAATTATTCGTCATCCAATCTTTTACATTTTTAACACTTTCTGTTAACTTCGATAATTTAGACGTTTCATCTGGTCATGTTGAGATAACCACATTTATTGATTCCATCATCATATATACATGCATTCTTGACTGTTGGTGGTTTTCCCTGTTGAGACGTGGTACAAGTTTTAATTTTTACAGTTGTTTACCAGGTGGCACCATTAGCCCTTTAGATAGTCCTGACTTTTTACATGGAGTTATATGAAATATAATAGAAAATTATAGTGTGTGTGCGTAAACGTGTGTGTGTGTCAACATAAAATATTAATGCTTTAAAGTGTGAAACAGCGCCTCCGTCTGGTCATGGATTGTAGACGCTGCATGAGAACAGAAATATCACACTTCTTCCAGAGAGAGGCGATATAGGACCAATCATTTAACATGACATACAGTAGTGTCCCTGATGTTAACAAACACGTGCAA
>JAUCNO010000044.1:6621892-6633650 GCA_032353835.1 Enteromius viviparus
ATTATCATTATTATTGATATACTGTATGCTGATATTGTAATTTAAGTACACATTATTTTACCATAATGTTTAATTTATTTACAAAATATTATTATATCAAGCATTACAAAATTTAAATGTTTATTTTTATCTTTTATTATAATAATTGTTGTTACTATTATTTATCTAGTTTAGTATAGTTGATAAAAATGCCTTTTTTTCGCCCCTGGTTATGCCCTATACAGCCGTGTTCTGTTCCCAAGCCAGTTTTTGGAGTGGCATGCAAAGGGAGTGTACTGAAGCATTACCCACATTTGTAAGGTTTGATTGCATTTTTGGGCAAGAGAAGCTATTTGACCTGCCAGTTACTGTTTGTCATCCCTGCTCACTTTAAACAGCTAATTCCTTCCACTTCCCGGTCACCTTCTGCGTCTATGAGCTAGGTGATCTGGGGAGTAATAGACTTGGCCGGGGACGACAGCTCCACTTCCTGCCCGGTTTGCTGTGTGGCTTGGCTGCATTTTTGGACCCAGTGTGTAAATTGCCCAGATTGTGTTTGGTTTGAGTTACTGTCTCAAGGGTCCATGCATTCATTGGAAGGAAAGGGCCCACCTTCTAACACATGGCCTATGAGGTGCACCTAATTAGGCTTGGCATGGAATAGAGCCACATCTTTCCACTCCTAAATGCTTTTGAAGGTCCTCATAAAGCCAGTCTAGACCACCAACCTGCTCTGGGAAAGACTTTTTAGTGAATTGGCTCGTGGCTGCCTACCTTTACTTCCTTTTCAGGCGGCATCAACTCCTTCCCAACTAATGATGCAAAGCCAAAAGTTGTTTAGGTTCTGACTGAGACGAAAGCACCGTTACGGCCCGTACAAAATGTTTTATGCTCTGGGAGTTGAAAGGACTGGGTCCGTTAAGCAAGCCATTTATCAGTTGATCACTTCTGAACGCCTAGACGAGCACATGCCTCCTCTTTCCCAAGATAGAGGGATAATTAATGAGGAAGACGCTCCATGAAACGGCGAGGGGGCTTTTGTTAACGTGAGCGTGATGCAGCTGTTCTCTTATGTGGAAACTGAATGCAGGCACAGCATTACTGTCTTCTCTTTTCTTCCCTTCCTTCGGCATCACCGCTACGTGAGGCCTACCTGTCGGCGCCCAATCAGCTGTGTTATAAATGAAGTTGTTCTGTCAGCGAGACAGACTGGCCTGTTTTTTTATTTATTTTTTTCTCTCTCTTCACTTTTTTCCTCTTCCACTGGCTGCCAGGAAGAGAAGATTGATCAGTTCCATTTTAGTTTAATGCTGCTTCGTCCTGGGTTGTACAGTGGCAGATGGAAGGAACACCATCAGGTCTACTGATCCAGAGATGGGACACAGGTCTATTGTGGATTAGACCGCTTTTGTTGCACTTTTGTATAATGTCATAGTATTCTTGGCATGTTGGTATTGCTGTGCACTGGTCATGTGCCGTTCAGTCTTTTTGAAATAAATAGGTTGCTAAGGGTTGAAATGGCATTGCAGAAATTCACCAGTGCTGCACTGTTATAGAAAAAACTAAGTGCAACATGGATGTTTACAAGCTCTCTAATAGCTGTATATAGTGACATTGCTAAAATGTTGGGTAATACTTTATTTTAAATTTACGCATATTAGTATGCATATTAGACTATTAGACATTCTACATTCCTAATCCTACTCAATATCTAAACTTAAAGGGTTAGTTCACCCAAAAATAAAAATTGTGTCATTAATTACTCAACCCCATGTCGTTCTAAACCAATAAGACCACCATTCATCCTCAGAACATAAATTAAGATATTTCTGATGATATCAGAGAGACATCTGTCCCTCCATAGACAGCAATACAACTGAAATGATCCCAGATCCAGAATGGTGGCAAAAACACAGGTAAAACAATCCATGTGACATCAGTGACTCAACCTTACTTTTGTGGTGCTACGAGAATACTTTTTTTGTGTGAATAATTTTTTTTTTTTTTCAGAATTTACTCATCTTTCCGTCATTTAAACACACCGTATATGCAAGCTTTAATGCATTTGACATAATCAACCTTGTTTATATCCGGGTGAAAGCACCTGCACCTGCGTAATTTGCAGCTGTTTGCACCTAGAAGAAAGTGTACACTTACGCAGTAATGTTCTCTAAAATGGCAGAAGATGAAAGTCATAGGAGAAGAATGGTTAAGTATACAATGTTATTTTTGTTCTCCTTGCGCAAAAAAAGTATTCTCTTATCGACGCAAAACTGAAGTTGATCCACTGAAGTCACATGAACTGTTTTTTTTTAACCAATGTTTTTACTACGTTTCTGGATCTGGGATCATTTCAGTTGTAATGCTGTCTATGGAGGGACAGATGTTTCTCTGATATCTTAAATTGCGTTCGGAAGATGATTGAAGGTCTTATGTTTGGAACAACATGAGGGTGAGTAATTAATGACAGAATTGCCTTTTTTGAGAGATTAACCCTTTAACAATTACCTTACTTACTATTAATTAGTTAAATTAAGAATATACTTTAATATAGTTCGAAAGTACCTAGAGTACAATATATGAGTACTACCTGATTCCATCACTGTATTAAAAAAATAAAGTCTTTTTGAGTGAAAGTAAATGCAAACTGAATTAAGATATGCTATTTCAGAAGATTTTTTAATTCTGATTAATGTTGTATTGTATTTTAGAATATCACTGTACAGACTAAAGCCACTACTATAAAATAATAAATAAATAAATAATTATTACTAATAATAATATATTAAAAAAAAACAACAATTAAATGGTATTTCAAATGTATAAAAAATAGGCATCTTCAGATTACTACATGTGAGCTATCATATTATGCGTTATCTACAAAAAAATATTATTAATATTGAAGTAGTAGTTCTGTTATATACAGTATAGGTATAGTCTTATATACTATACTTTTATACTGAGAGTCTTCTCTTCTATTTTCCTGAGTATTTTCCAATTTCTTAGTCTGCATCATCTGTGCCTGTTAGACCTTGTGTCTGTGGGATCGGAGGACTCTTTTGTTTTACAGAGGAAAGATTAAGGTTAAACTGAGGACATTCTTTATGCTCATTCAGAGAGGATCTGAGAACTCGGGGGAGGCCATCCTGAAAAATCGATCGGCAGCAGCATTGCATTTCTGTAGAGGTGCAGTTGGACACAAGGTCAGAGATATTATCGGACACGAGAAAGAAATGGAAGTGGATTTGACTCATTGCAAGATTCATGTACAGTACGCGCTCAGTCTGCCGTGGACTGACAGACTTCTCAAATAAATCCTTCACAAAATATGTTCTTTCCGAGCAGTTAAAATAGCATTTTCTGGAGTATGTCTCCTAATTTAAATTTCTTGTTTACGCAATTCTTTATTTCCATATTTGCGGTGACTTGCACCCATGAAAGCCAAAGAAGCTGCTATAAAAAGCACACTTCTTTGACAGTCTGCAGGTAAACCTATATGAAGCTTCTAAATCTGGCTGGATTCCTGTCCAGGATCCCACGGTTAAGGCTTGTGTCTCGATCCATCTCCTAACCCCCTGTGCCTGAGGGGTTCACAAGAAAAGGATGACAGAGGTTATGTGATCAGAGTCATATTGAGACCAGCTCATGGATTTGACAGCCTCCTTTGGGTTTCTCTGAATCGGGGATGACTTTTCGGAAATATTAGGCCAGGTCCTTAGGAAATCTGCTTTGAGTAAAAAAAGGTTTATACATGGCCTGCGGTCTCCAATATTTTAAAGGGATAGTTCACACAAAAATAGGAATTCTATTATCATTTATTCAGCCTAATATTGATCTACTTGACTTTAATGACCTTCAAAGAGAAAATCTGATGACTGTTTTCCATGATCTTGAACATTGAAGCTTCAAAAAGACCACAATGCTATAAAAACGTCATATTAGTTTATAAAGTATCAAAGCTATAAAGTAGTTTTCTGTGGGAAGCTAAATGTAATTTAAATCATTCACAGTTGATGAGATAAATTTACTATGCATGCTTTTCATTATTTTTTGTTTCATTGTTTTTTTGTTGTATTTTGTTGAATAAGAAGGATCCAATTTTTCACTCAAACCCGTAGTATTTCTCACTACCAGGAGAAAAGTTACTTAAAGGTTGTCCTAAGATGTTTTGGAGTATTACTGCAAGAGAAGCTGTCCTTTGCGTCATTGAGGGTCTCTGTACAATTAACAGCATCCACTTGATCATCGACTGACCTCCTTCGAGACTCACACTGACCCTACAGTTGCGTAGAACCAGAGGTCAGGACAAGAACATCTGCTGTGCAGTTATTTTCTTTCTGGAAAAATAATAAAGGGGTGAGGGACTCAGCCGCGATGTGTTTAGAAAGTTTGTGTTTTGTTTTTGGTTCTTAAGTAATGTTTTTTCTTCACAAACACTTCCGATCGAACTCTCATTATCGTCGCGGGATGATAATTAGCACCCCCAATCATGCAAACAAAGTTACTGATGCTTATGATTTCAGCTTCACTATTAACAATATAGATTTCACACAGAGAACTCTAACATTATATTTGAAATTGATTTTGGAACATTTTTCTTCCTGAATTTTAAGTACACTACTGGTTAAAAAAAAAGCATTGGCAAAGATACAGAAACCTTCCAGGATACCTTTTCAAATATGATCTTTCATGCAGTGTGTCATGTAGCTGTATGTGAACATAAACTGCAATGCTGTGACGTTGACAGTGCACAATAAAGTTTTTGTCTATCAAAAAAAGAGTTGGCTCACATTCGCCTAAACGAGTCGTTAGCAATTCCAATCTTAGATTCAATGATTTATTGATTTAAAAGTTATTAGGATGTATCCTTACTGAAGAAAATTATTCATTTCTTCCAATAAATAATATCACACTGACCCCAGACTTTTAAACAGTAGCGTTTGCCATGCTGCCGTTGCTATTAATTGTAGAAAGAGAAATGTTGCAAGCCAGACTTGTGTTGTACACATGAGCATCAAGGCTCAATATTTGAAACACACGGACTATGGTAAATAGCTCTGAGGCAGCAAAAAAATAAAAAAAAATCACCAATAAAGCTGTCTGAATGAAATACTTAGCCATGCATTTTTTAATGCAAATTTTTAATACATAAATACATTTTTGGGAGGAAATGTACAATACTTTTAACCCATACAGTGTATTTTTGGCTACTGCTACAAATATACATTACAAAGCAAATTATTATAGAAAGAGAAATGTTGCAAGCCAGACTTGAACTTGTGTTGTCCACTTGAGGCTCGATATTGTAGACATATTGACTAAGTCAAATAGCTCCAATGCAGTGTTCTAGTTTTATATCTTCGGAACTCTTTGTTTCATATCCAATCCCCAACGTACAGGTAACAGAAATCAGCCTGATCAAATTCCTTCCGGGCACCGGCCTGGCATCTTGCACGATCGAGCGTTCAGAAATCTCAACAGAGCTTCCAAGGAGGCTCGTGTGGCAGTTCTCCAACTTTTAAAACAATGCATCTGGTAATAAGCTGCGAACAGAGACTGTCCTGAGTGCATCTGGCCTGCTTTAATCCACTTAGTAACTTCCCACTCTGGCTGATGGGCATTCTGGTGTTAGAGTTCACCTGTGACCCCCAGCTACTCACCTTTATGTTATCAGCTTAAAGACGCCTCTTGTAGTGCATTGGAGGGCTGCTCTGTGCTGCTTGAGTCTCGAGACTAATCAGCTGATTGTATTGTGCTGGAGGTGGAGTGTTGTCTCTGTGCTGACAAGCTGTTAGGGCTGAGAGCTCTGCACCTAATGGACAGCTAATATCATGAGTGAATGGTAAAAGTGGAGACTGATCCTACGGCAGATGGAAAATCAATAGTCTATTAGAGTCGACAGGGCAGGACGTGGGGGAGGAAGGGGGAAGGATGAGGAAGACCGCTGCTCAGGCTGCGTCTTCTATACCTGTCTCTTTCTCTGCCTCATTTTGCTTTTTTTCTCTCCTGACCAGTACTTCTTTGCTAACACAGAGACCAACACATCTGTCAGAGCTCTCCGAGGTGAAATAGACATGGTCAAAGAAACTGGTTGCTGTTCAGCCTGGATGATCCATAGGATAAAACTTTGCAGGAGGTCTTTGGATTGAGCCAAAAGAGACAGAATCCTCTGTGTTTGTGTCATCGGATAGACCTGCTTAAAGGTTTTTAAACAACTTGGACTAAAAATGTCACATGGTATGACCATTAATATAAAATAAAATATTTTCTTTGCATCTCAAATATCTGTGAGCTTTTACATTTTAATCCTTTTTTAAAAATGTTTTCTTAAGGTAAAAGCTATAAATGTTAACACAATTAATACATAAATAGTGTGCTTTAATACTACTATTTGTAGTGCATGTTTCTGCACATTTCCTACACATACGTTTTAATTCAGGCACGCAAAACATGCTCAACATACAAGATGAATGTCATACAGTATATGTATTTGACCCTGCACTACAAAACCTGTCAATTTTTTCGAAATTGATATTTATATGTAATAAATAAGCTTTTTAGTGATGTATGGTTTATAATTAAACAATATTAGTTCAAATGAAGTTGTAATATATTTATGGTAGGAAACTTATAATAATTTTGACCCACATATATATATATATATATATATATATATACTTGCAACATGTCGAAAGGTTAAAGAAATCAGTAATAATATATCATTCAGCAAGGATGCATTACATTTATCAAAAGTTGCATTTACATTGTTACACATAAATCCTGCTCTTTTGAACTCTATTCGTCAAACAATCCTGGAAAACTGCGTCAAGGTTTCCAGAATACTACTGTAGTCTTCACTGCAGTTTTAACTATTAATAATAACAATAAGAAGAAATATTTACTGAGTAGCAAAACAGCATATTGGTATGATTTCTGAAGGATTATGTTTCACTGAAATCTGGAGTTGCTGAAAATTCAATATGCATCACTGGAATACAGTGTATAAAAATAGAAAACAGTTATTTTAAATAATATTATATCAATAAAATTCTACTGATTTGATTGGGTGGGAAAAAGCAACCTTGGAAAGCATACGAGAATTTAATATATTTATCCAAACATTTAAAAAGTGAACAAGTGCATGTAAAATGCACAGAAACATGGACTATAACAATAGTATTAAAACACATAGTTTACTGTATGCATGTATTGTGTTAACATTTATACCTTTAATGTATTAAAAGTCTGAGCATGTGAACAAGAACTGTAACCTTAAAAAGCAGGCTATGCATAGGTTTGTCCTATACTTCTTGCTAAATGTTTTTTTCCAGAACCAACAAAGATGATTTGATCCAGCAAAGTGTCTTACCATGCTAAATAATGTTCTGTTCTGAAGCACAGACGAGATGTTCCCAGGCTTTAAGGTTATAATTCTTGTTCGTCTCAGACTTTTGTTGCGTGGAGGTTGAGATGAGGACAGCGGAGGAAGAATGCGACACCATCTGGCTCGCAAAAAGAAACCTCTGAGGGTCTTATTCCTCGTGGAATACAGAAAGAGTTTTCAGGCTTGAGAAGAAACACCTTACTCGCCGACAGATGCCTGCACGTTCTCACCTTTTTTTATGCAAAGATGATGTCATTGCTGCATTCCCCCAGTTGGAGGTCCTCGATCTCGCGCCCTAATGTCCTTCCGTAATCAACGTACAAAAATTTGGACTTGTCACATCGGGTTCTGCCGAAAGTTGTAGAACCTCCTCAGGCAGGATGATCCTTCACCTCTGTGACTCAATGTATAAAGTAGAGGCAGAGGGAACCGACCCGTGTCACGCATGCTGACAAGTTGGGGCTCAGGGGAAGGAAGGCATGACCTGGAAGTACTTCCATGTGCTAAACTCTGCAAATCAAAATGTTACAGGCATCTAAGTGCATCTGTGCCAAACGGCCGTTGGCGTTACATAACGGCTCTCCATATCTCAGAATTCAATCACGTACCTCGGTTACACCTCAGTTACTTGAGCAAATTAGAAACTTCCCATATGCATTTATCGCCTAATCTCTGCCTTTTTTCTCTGTTGAGATACGGTTTACTCTCAGCTGCTGAGCATTTGCATATGCATATATAAAGTGTCAGTCATGCATATGGTGATCGTGAGTTTCTGCTCCTATGAACATAAGTGTTGGGTTCTATCAAGTTACATAGAGGTCTGGTCAACCAAGTATGTTAATGCTGGAAGTCAAAGGTACAACGTTTCATCCAGCTTGTGATTTCAACAGTCGCCACGGAAACTCTGTGAACATGACCCTTGTTTGATCTCACATAAAACTTGCTTTCTTAAAACTGCTTCTTATTGTACTCGTGTTGGCCTCGTGTTGACCTGGCTGCAATTGAATCACATTGCATTTTCTTGTTAACACCAGCTAATTGGCGCACAGTTGTTTTGTGTGTCTGTGGTAGTAGTTGGAGAGCTGCTGGTTTGAAACTTTCTCTTTTACACTTGTGCACCGTGTTCAAAAAAATTTTAAATTACCCCCCAGCCAGGCTTGAAACTTACAGTAAGGGTTGCACCAGCCATTTGTAAGGTCTGGGTTCAATTTAGTTGGTACTAGGCTAGATAATTTGTAATTAAATATATATATATAAATTATATTTATAAATATATATATGCACACACTGCCCTCAAAAAGTTTGGAATCGGCCCAGAAAAGTGAGGTTTTGGACATCCTTTTTAATTTGTGATAATTTTGCACTGATAAGGGACAACGCAAACTATGAAAACATATTTTTTACACAAAAACTTTATACATAGAAAATAAATGTTTGATTCATCGAAATATCCAGCATTGGCAACTATTACAGCTCTGTATAATCTGGGCACCCGAGCTGTTAGTTTATTCAATCATTGACTTGATATTTTACTCCAAGCCTCCTGAAGGATTGCCCAAAGATGATTCATACTGATTGGACACTTCTTACGGACATCACGGTCCAGTTCCTCCCATAGAAGCTCAACTTTGACATGTATATATTGCTATTATTATGTAATCAAAAAGAAAATTATTACTAGTCTTCAGTGATGATGTCAAGTTACTTTAATATACAATATTTGCACCAAAAATGATAAGAACTTATGCGGATATCATCCAAAAGCACACTTTTTCAGGGGGCTTTTCAAACTTTTGGATGGCAGTGTGTGTGTATATATATATATATGTGTGTGTGTGTGTGTGTGTGTATAAATCAGCCTTCATGCCATTCTTAATCAGCATGATTTTCTTTTTTACTAAAACACAAAGATATATATATATATGTAATTGTTATTTTTAAACATATTTAATTGTGTAAATAATATGTAGTAACTATACCTGAAATGAAAAAGGACAGTTAAAAAAAATGGATAAATAAAACTGCTATTCACATTGAAGATATTTTGAAAAATGCTTCTTTAATTTTTTTTTTATTGATCAAATTATTTTCTTTTAAATAAGATTATATTTTTATCTCTAAATTAAATTTCTATTGACATTAAGCATAATAGTTACATTGTTCAATGAATACATTTTACCATGTACATATTAAATTAATGTTAAATCAAATTGTAAACAAAACATGTAAATAATATTCAGGAGCTCTTAATCTGGAGCAGTGAACACAATGCTTTTATTTTGATATGTTAAGAATTCATTTAGATAAGAGCCATTTACAGGTCAGTTATTCATATAATATTCTCACTTTTTTACGTCATGTTTGAATCCTGTCAGCTAAAACATAATGCAACTGTCATGTTCATATGCTTAAGTAAATATTTGATTCATGAATCCAGGTTCAATTTCAGATGTGTTCAATGTGCATAGTGTGTCATTTCCAGATTGTTCAAACCTCATTAGACACAAGTTTGATGAAGTCTCTGCATTTGCCAATATTTTAACTTCTGTTTTCCCGATCTTGCCTTTAGTGTTACAGCAGAGCCATATTGGCGTTACGAGTATGCTTTACTCCTACTATAGAAAGACTCATTTTCCCCAGATACCAGGAGCTGGAATGGGTGACATTTATGCTACAAATGAAATGCATGTCACTTGTTCCCAGCGATGTGCCTTCCTAATACAAGATTAATAGCAGCCATAAAAGCTTATATCACCTCCCATTCTCTATCCCACATCATTATTGAAAAAACGAGCACACACGGGCCATCTCGGAAGGAATTTTATATCTTCTTTTCCTTCTTTTAGCAGCCTTTCCAGCTCCCACGCTCAGACTGTCTGCTCGCTTTGCATGCATATATCTGGCTAAGCTCCAGAGACGTTTGCATACAGCTTCTGTGGCAACGCTGCCAACACCTGGCCCTCTACCTGTCAGGCCTTCACAGCGAGGCTTGTGTTGAAATATTAAGCTTTGCCCCCAGGCTCCTCCCTCGCTCTCCGAGGCGTCTCCGGCTTCTGGAAGAGGAGGGAAAGATGGGGTTTTGAACAGGTATTACGCCAGCTACCGCCACCTGCTCACCTTTTTCTAGGGCCCTAGCTCTAGAAAAAAAAATACTTGAAACAGTGTTGCGCTTTTGAGTGGAACCGCTTTTGATTGAACTTTGGCGGGGTGAAATGATGCATACCGAATGTTCTCTCGCAGGCTGTCATATTTAACACCGCTTTAAGGCGGTATGTTTTCATGATAATAGCATGAATGAAACATTTCGGCTTAAGGGTGAGTCTCTGAAATGCATCTGCACCGAATTTTCCTTCATAAAGTCACTGAGCATCGGTCTCCTTTGACGCGGTTTCTTTTTCATCTTTTCGTAATCACACGTTCCTTCCAAAGCAATTGTGTTTTGATCAAACGGCTGGTGCTCCAACTCCTACGAGCCCCAGAGAAGCTAAAAACTCATTTTTATCCTTCAAAGAAATTAGGTTCAACACAGCACTCCCTCTGTCCATAACATGGTGTTTTATAGTGCAAAAGTGCTTCTTGAAGTTGTGACTTTCGGCTAGCTGTTCTGTTTATGGTGGATATTATAGTCAGTTAGGACGGCTTTATGTGGCTCAAATCCTCTTCCTTCATGCTTGAGCTCCTCCAGGCGAACTGTCGCAGCATGTGCCGTCACTTCACAGCATTAAACACAGTCTCATATGGCGCAATGGCTCAATTTCAAACGAGAGCACCCTTGAATTTATATCCTAGCCTGTATTGGATAAATACATCAGGCGGTTTTGCATAAAGACAACTTATAACAATAACGCAGATTGATGTATGATTGCGATATTTACTTATATTGCAGTTCATGTATTTTAAGGATATATTTTCCAGAGGCTACGTTTTTCTCACCAGAACCAGAGTTGCTCTCTGCATAAGAACTACAGAGATCTGTCAGTCATTATCAGCTGTAATGAGCCTGGAAGTGTAGACAGCAAAGACGGCAGCAAAGCCTGATGGGAAGGTACAAGGATGCAAAAGCTGAATAGAGAAAAAATGAATTAAAGAAATAGACTGTAAATCAGTATGAAAGTGTTGTTTGTTTCTTTTTCCTTTTAGAGAAAATAAAGACCTTGGCCTTTTTAAAGAGATGTCGCTCTTACAATTAGTATCCTTACATCTCGCATAGCAATGAGGGCAAAAAAATGTAAGCATGAAAATGTTCTTAGAGAATTATTGATGCCTTGCTTCAGAGAGTGGTGAGAGTAAATAAGACCAAAACACATGGTGGCTGTAAGGTAATTAAAACCCAGCCGATTGGATAGGAGTAGCGATTAACCTAAATCACAGAGATGATAAAACATGAGCGATAGA
>JAUCNO010000044.1:6639071-6672316 GCA_032353835.1 Enteromius viviparus
ACTCTGTATGTTTTTTTTTTCAAAGCTTCTTAGCAAAAGAGTTATATTTTCTTTTTACGATAGTAAGGATTCAGTGAAATGCTCTATTTTCCATCATTATGTTGTGTGTGTCTCACCTACATGGCTCTTTTTTAATTGGAGCCCAAACATAATTAACTTGTCTGTGTACTTAACACTGACTCATCCCTAGATTGACAGTCGGTCTGCGCGGTCGCTGCCTCTGACCTTTCCTCTAGTCAGAACATTCTGTGTGATATTGCGTAGTATCAGCACTTTATACATTTCCATATTTGCACATCAGAACAGGATGTGAGATTGTATGGGTTGGGGGAGGCCAAGTCACTGCTGGCCTGCCAGTTTGTAAGCGCATATGGGAGACAATTATCTCACTAGTGTTCTCTTTCACTGTCTCTCTGTCCTCTGCACCTCTAAATCAACATGCTGTGGCGTTTCCTCTACACAAAACTTTGACTGGCACTGAGCCGCCCAGGCCACCATTCAATGCCACGGTCACCATAGTCACTCGCCGTCCATTTTGTGAACTTGAATGAAAGGGAGGTCAGCGTGGTTTTCTAAGGCCTTAAGCTTAAACAACTCGGCAACTGCTGTTCATTTTGTGCCCATTCAGAACAGTTCAATAAGGACTGAAATATTTGCTAACTGACATTACAGCATGTTTATGCTCATTAGTGGTGGAGAATTTAACCCAGAGATTTAAAGTGTTCTGTTCACTGAAAAGATTCATTCAGATTCGGTATCTGATTCATTCAGTGCACTTTCTGTAGGTTACACCCAGTGTTGGGGAAATGCAGTGTGAGTAATCGGATGACTTTTTTTCAAGTAAGTAATAAAGTAAGGCACTACTTTTACGTGTACAAGAAAATATCAAATTATTTCAATTACATAAGTAATGTAAGCTTTCTTAATTAGCCACAGACAATTGTGAGTGCAGAGCGGAAGAAAAGGCACTTGCTTTTGGGGTTTTTGTTTTTAAGAAATAAAACAAGCCCCACAAAGGTGATAAAATGCATCACTTTTTTATGGAGTAATGAGATATCAATACATTTCTTTTAAAAGTAACTTTCCCCAACACTGGTTACACCATTAAACCAGTGTTTTTTGGGGTTTTTTGTCTTTTATGAGTCATTCAGAATAATTACATTTTATAATATTTTCATTTTAATAAGGCTTTTGTCCTTGAATGCTTAATTCAAATTGTCCATGTCTACCAAGAAATGGTTCACCTTAAAAAGAACCCTTGTTTCATTCTAAACCCGTATGACTCACTTTCTTCTGTAATAGACAAAAGATACAATTTTTAAAGAATATTTTAGCTGCTTTTTTGGTAATGAATGGAGACTTAAATAAAAAAAAAAAGGTGATATCTAGGATATTTTGTGAACTGTAAAGCCAGAGCCATGAATACAAACGATTCATTTACAGATTTAAATTCAGATTTAAAAGATTTAAAGATTTTAGATGACTCAAATCAATAAATATATAACTAAAATTCAAAAGTTTCTTCCAATTCATTGTACTCCAAGTCGTCTGATGTTAAAACCGTAAACAAGAATGATTCATAAAAAAAGATGTATTCACAGAAGTGAACAGTAATCATTTGTTCACAAGATTTGTTCAAATCCACAATTGAAACACTACTAATAAGTGATTTTGCTGCTCTCAATCTCATTTATTCTTCAGCATGAAGTGTAAGGAAATTATTCAGCTCTTTCCGGTCTATGACAGAAATCTCTCTCCAAACATAAAAGCCTTTTCATCATCAACCTCCACACACTTAAATCCCGATAAGCAATATGTCATTTTCACTTCTCCGTCACTATCACTCCAATAAATCATAAAAAAAAATAGTGCTCCCGATCCCAAAGCTTTTTTTCCCCATGAATTGGAATGCTAACTCTTTGAACCCACCTTTATCCGTTATGGATTCAGCCCGCTCTTGGATTGCATTTTATTTCCTCATAAACGCAGTAATCTTTTCACATATAGTCTGGAGGGATGCGAGTTTACCCTGGAGCTATTGCTGTCTGCCCTTTCCCCTTTCTCTGGTGGAAAAATAAAAGGTTTCTGAATCTTTTAGTGGGAAATGATAATTGAAGCTAATTCAAAGCCTTGCCCTCAGTAAATATGGGTAATTGTTTTTGTGAGATGTACTGGCGTCCTCATCGCCTTGGCTTAACACTGTTCTTATGAGGCTGATCAAAACCAAGCAGGCCGTCCCAGGAAGCTTCTAAAAGAAGCTGGAAATTGGCAAGTTGGCCTATTTTTTTTCCCCATAACAAAGGAGGTAAATGGCCAGAAGGGTGCCAGTGAAGGCCAAGCAAGGCGTTTGATAGATCTCCTGGCTGCTCTGAGGACTGGTTTGCCCATTTTCGGCTCTAGTTCGTGTTGTTTACCTGTGAATCTGAAAATGGGCCTCAGGAATAAAACCTGTCCTCAGTCCTTTCATCTGCATCTCAACACACTGAAAATTCACCCCTGATTTGGTGAAAATTACTGACCTTTCTTTGCGTGTCATTTTTTATCCGTCAAGACATTTTAAGATGACATCTCCTGCTCCCCTCAGCCCCTTTCGCATTTTTCCCGGTTTATGCACTTGGCAGTTCTCCGGGAGAGTGAGATTTGTTTATAGGCATGTGGCGTGGTGCTTGTTTGGTGAGGAGTCTCCTGTGGGTATTTAGAACTGCCACATCATTGAAAGATGCCACTCTCCCAGCTGTATGTCTCGTATCGGCTCGCCATTGGACTGTCAGCGTTCTCATTTCCGACAGAGATTTGGTCACGCTCAATGAAAGCCATGAGCTGAATCTAACAGTCAATGTTAATGGTCCCCTCATGACCCACCCCGGCACACATTCACCCGGTCAGCCTGCTGTTTTACAGCACCAGTAAAAATACAGGCAAACTAATGAGGCATCTGCTTTTGTAAAATTATGTCTCTTTGGTTTAGGATTTTATGTTTGCATTCTCTTTTAATAAGTTTGTGTGGCTAAGATCTACTGTAAGTAGTTAATTAATCCGCCTCGTTTAAATGCAAAGAGTGTGTCTTTAAATACGTTTTGATTGATTATCAGAAATCTTCAACGTTAGATAATGTGTGCATTTTTATGATATTATTTTTTTTCATTA
Source organism: Enteromius viviparus (assembly GCA_032353835.1). Classification (NCBI taxonomy): domain Eukaryota; kingdom Metazoa; phylum Chordata; class Actinopteri; order Cypriniformes; family Cyprinidae; genus Enteromius; species Enteromius viviparus. The sequence goes on from JAUCNO010000044.1 coordinate 6,642,219, forward strand.
TTTAATCTCAGTATGTGACCCTGAAGCATTTTGTCAATTTTGAAGGTATTTACTATACATACCTCAAAATGTAATTTCTGATTGTTAAAGTGCATTGCTAAGAACTTCATTTGCATAACTTTAAAGATGTTGTATATCATTATAACAGTGGTCTTTACATTATCAGAAAGACTATTTATTCAGATTTCAGGTGATGTAAATAAATAAATTACCTCATGACTGGTTTTGTGTTCCCAGGTCACATATTACAAAATATTAGAATGTATTAGTTATACATTATTATTATTATTCTAAATAATATTCATGTGCATGAATAATAATATGCATGTCTTGTAGTATTTTGACTAATCATAATAAAGATTTTTTTTAATTATTACGAAATATTACCTTTTTTATTTAAAATAATGCAAAAAAAAAAAATTACTTTACTTGAGCTATACTTTAATATTATAAATATTATTATTATTATTATTAATACTACCAATTTCATGTTACTGTAATGGCTAAAATTATTATATTAATCCGTTAGCCTCATTTAGATGCAGTGTTCATGACTTTAGTATTATGACTGATCAAGAATATCGCATGTAGCATATTAGCTCATTAAGGGTAATGTATATAAATAATTACTATTAATTATGATTAATTGCAATTATTTATATCAGCTGCCACTAGCAACTTGAGCAGAGTTACCATCAACTAATCTGTTAATTCAGCGAACATATAGTGTAAGTTCATATAATCCTTAAGAAGGGATATTTTCGTGGCCCCAGAAAAACACCTTCTTACAGTATCACTGCATTAGAGCCTGTAGCAAGGGTTGAAGTCGTAAAGGGACATTAATTCAAAAATCAGAAACTTCTGTGTGCGTCTGTATGATGTTCAGTTGTGTATGTAAACATATAATGCATATGAGAGCGTATGTTTGTCTGAGGAAATAAAGCCCAGACCCGCGGTTGTCAGGGTCTGAGAGACGAGCCTTTACTATATGCTGCAGTGCGAGTTGTTTGTGTATCTCACATATTAGGGCAGGTTTGACAGGCGGTCCCAGAAGAAGGTCTCTGTCTCTGTTTAAATTTTTAAGAGCCTGCTAGATTTGTGCATTTCCAAGCCTGCCTGAAGTCTTTTAGATGGGCGCCTTTGAAGCAACAGAATCCATCAGGATTTTTGCAGTACTAATACAATCAAACGGGAATGGCTGCCTTATGATTCATTTATGATGCAAGCGCAACACAAATGTGAATTTGTGATGCATCTTCAAAGAGTGGCAGGAGAAAGCATGCTTAATTGATAGATGTTGTTTCTTACGAATGCGACTGTTCTTTCAGGCGGCGATTTTCAGGGAGCTCATTTTGTCGCGCGTAGATGTGTTGTTTATATCGTTATATGTTAGTAACGATCATTTTCAGGTTCTGGATTGCTTGAGAGAAGATTTGTAGCCATTTAAGATGAGTTCACTCGGCCGGTGAGATCAGAATTTAAACGTTTATTGAAAGAACATTTTTCTTTGTAGAGGCGTTTGATTGACAGACCAAAGTAGTTAACTTCGTCAAAGTCTCTATCAGCCAGATGCCAACTTCTGACTTTGACTGTTTAGGTATTCATCGACGATACCAAGTGATACTTGTTTGGCATGAATAAGTCGTCCGTTGACAGTGTTTTTCTGATAGAGATTTGTTTTGGCAGTGATATGCTTCTATTTTGCCCTTATCAGTTTCAGATCTATGGACAAACTGTCTCTGTTCCTTACGTGCGGTGACAGACAGAAGAGAGAGTGAGTTAGAGCCGCAGAACGCATTTGTGAAGAGATTTTGTCGGTTATGGGTGTCGTAATTCAGCATCCATTACGTTAATGACTCTAGATGTGCAATAAAGCAGACATTTCTCATTTACCGGTCATCTTTTCGTGTCTATTGATTTTTATTTTTGTTACAAATCGAGATGTCTTAGGCGCTGTAAAACAACAATTTCAACTGTTATAATGGTTTATACATCGACGCGGCCTGCTGTGTATCAAAGTGCTTCTTACCTAGAAGAAAGCTGCATGGAGGTACTTCTTTCAGACTATCAGATCTAATGGAGTTTTCAGTTGTTTCACTGAAGTATCAGTTTCCTCATTTGGGCCTCAGGTGTTTCGCTAGCAGTTCCTTAGGAGAAAATACAAAAGGAAAATCGCTGAAGTACTGTAGAGTAGAGTTTTTAAGTTTAAGTTTAGCAGCAGTTGTCATTAGTTTAGAGTCATGTTTTTGTTTTTCTCTCGATTTCATATGAATGCTGTTTTTTTTTACTATCTGTTCATCAATTTGTTCATAGTTTTGATATATATTACAGTTTTGTCAATAACAAAATGTTTCTTGGTTACCAAATCATAATAAAAGAGAAAATAATATATTTTTTTTAATTTGTAAGAATATTTTACAGTATTACTGTTTTCCTGTTTTTAAATAAATGCAGCTGAGAGGTTCATAAAGAGTAAAAAAAAAAGCTAAGCATACAATGACTTAAATACATTAAATAAAATACAATACTTAAATACAATACAAGTATTAAATTAAAAATATCAAACACTGTGTGTGTGTGTGTGTGTGTGTGTGTCAAGGTTAGAACGTCTTGTAAAGTATCAGATAATGTAACTTTTTTTAAAACTTAGTTCAAGTCACATAATTTCAAATAGAAAACAAAAGAAAAATAGTTCTTTAAAAAATAAAAATAGCTCAAAATATATTTTAAACTGCTGAAAATAGCATTTATTTTTCACTTGATGGTTACACCACATGACATCCCTCTATAAAAGCATTTTAAGTGGTACATTGTGTTTTAAATTACATTTTGAAAATATTTTTCACATCTCTGGGGTAGGAAATACTTTCTCTGAATTGTCCAAAATAACAAAGACAACAATGAGGCACCTGTGGCACAGCAGTGATGGGTTGATAGTCATATCCAACCCATGAGTGAAGGACTGTGGGGCATTAGGACCTAGTGACACTCCGTGACATTTAATCTGGGAGGGTGTCAGAATGCACTTACACTCTTTTTGGGCGCTTCACTGGCCGCAGGTTCAGACACGGCCACGAGAGCTCTGATTGGCTGGGGCGACTCAGGTACAGGCTTGAGCCGCTGCAGCTGTCAAACATGGTTAACCGCTGTGGCCCTTGAGATAGCATTCAATACTGTTCCCTTAACGTCTTGCATGCCCTCTCTGACACCTCATCTCATGTTTTTCTGCTCTTTCACCAAAATCATCTGACAGAACTGACAGACAGGAGCCTCTCCACAAATTTGGTTTTGCCGAACAGTGGAAGTTTGGAGCTCTGGCATGGCTTGCGTGGTTATTTACAAAAAATAAGGGATCATCCAGACAGATCTGGTCTGCTTACTGTAGTGCAAAATATGAGGTTACTTAGAATGCACTTATAGACTTATAGAATGCAAATGTTTCTGTCTACTTTTTTGTGACCATGGTTCTGGAGATAGCTTTCCCATCATCTTTCTTTCTTCAAGATTTCTTAACAAGTCTTTGTTAATAACAAACCTGACCAACCGCATCACAAACTTTGATTTGAAGCAAAAAAGTGTCTGGAAATCTGATAAAAAGTGTCAGTGGTAGAGATGTCTTTTCAGGATCATTATACACTGCTCAAAAAATAAAGGGAACACTAAAATAACACATCCTAGATCCCAAATGAATGAAATATTCTTATTAAATACTTCTTTAAATACTTAATAAATTTTCTTTACATCCATTTGAATGTGCTGAGAATAAAATCACACAACAATTATCAATGGAAATCAAATGTATTAACCCAATGAGGGCTGGATTTGGAATCATGCTCAAAATTGAAGTGAAAAACACACTACAGGCTGATGTAATGTCCTTAAAACAAGTGAAAACGAGGCTCGGTAGTGTGTGTGTGGTCTACAATGCCGGAGCATGCTCCTGATGAGGTGGCATCCGCCAACTCCTGGACAGTCTCAAGGCCAACCACACTGGCTATGTCTGGTGAGCACATGGAGGTGCCACCGCACACCATTACTGACCCACTGCCAAAGCGGTCATGCTGGAGGATGTTACAGGCAGGAGAACGTTCACCATGGCATCTCCAGACTCTGTCACGCCTGTCACATTTGCTCAGTGTGAACCTGCTTACATCTGTGAAGAGCACAGGGCGCCAGTGGCGAATTTGCCAATCTTGGTGTTCTCTGGCATATGCCAAACGTCCTGCACAGTGTTGGGCTGTAAGCACAACCCCCACCTGTGGACGACGGGCCCTCATATCACCCTCATGATCTGATCGTTTGACCAGACACATGCACATTTGTGGCCTGCTGGAGGTCATTTTGCAGAGCTCTGGCAGTGCTCCTTCTGTTCCTTCTTGCACAAAGACAGAGGTAGCGGTCCTGCTGCTGGGTTGTTGGCCTCCTGGCCTACCTCCAGACACAGCAGACCTTCTTATTACAGCTAGCAGTGATGTGTCTTGATTTCACAGAAGTGTGATTGACTTGGAATTACATTGTGTTGTTTAAGTGTTCCCTTTATCTTTTGAGCAGTGTATATCAGGTTTAATTTCTCACCAGGAATTCCATTTTAATAGTATTATTTAAAAATATTAAGCAAATGAAATAATGTGGACTGATGGTAACCTTGTAGCTCACAGTAGGTCTCGTTACAGATTTATTTGCTATTTGTTGGGTATTGTTAAAAATCAATTCCCCTATGAAGAACATGAATGGGATTTTTACTTCCATAACCCAACGGTTGCACTCTTTTATGTGCCTTTTTTGAAAACTTGTTTCACATGAAGTCAGGCTTTAATTAAGTCCTTTAGGATTGTACTTGTCAGACTGTACGAACATGATGATCATGTCACACTGTGGGATCTCAGTTGTCACTAATGTCAGACTGTATGAAATCAAGATGTGTTAAAAAAGGTGCGCACAAAGACATCTTGTTCAGAGTTTTACATCAACCCACACATTATTAAGCGGCCATGAGCAGCATTGCACAAATGTTGCTTATCATGAAAAGTATATGCAAGATCAGTGTACTTTAGAAAAATATTCTAAGCAGCACCACACACCCACATTAATCATAGCAAAGCCAACATTTCACATGAATTTTACGAGAGAATGAAACCGTAGGAGTTTATGGCTTATAGAAGAAATTTCTATCATTTATTCTGATCATGGCTTCTCTTGAAATATGAATAAAGTTTGATGTTCGTCGTAGGAAATGTCACACTGCAGGACTATGCACAAAATCTTCTGACACTGGCAAACCTAAACTACTGATTTTATTTTTACGACTCATAGTAATCTTTTAGGATTTTCTAAATTTGTCAAATCATGGCTAAAATCGCACAGTGTGAGCCAGACTTTAGTCGATTGTGGCTTTCCACAGTGTTGTATTGTAAGGCTAAGCTGTATTTATTTCGCTTTGATTAATTTTGCGAGTATCCAAATAATAACTACTATAGCACAATCCTGATGATCCTGGTTCATTTTAATGAATGGCTAATTGTACCTCATCTTCTAAATTTTGTGGGTGAAATAGAGTCATTCTACTATAAGCGAACATAATTCAATTTTGTTGGTAACGCAGCTACACTTGGATTGGACTCCCCCTTGTGGTCTGGAGGTCTTAAGAACTTGAAATTTTGCTGGTTTGGTTGGTTCGTGTTGTGATGTCACATTTAGTATGTTTTGCCTTCCAGCACCACCTCTTTGTGGAGCCTTGAAAACCCCTGCTTTATTTCTTGCTGCAGTGTTTTGTTTGTTTTTTGTTTTCAGTTCTGATTCTGCAGAAACCTTAAACTTTAGGATGCAGATTCTCCCTCTGGACACAGTTGATTGTTCCATTATGAAGCATGATGGCAGTGTACCCTAGGGTCAAAGCTTGGTGAGTTTGGTTTTACTGCAGTCTGGCAATATGATCAAGTCAGCATAAAAAGCTTGTTGAGGTTTACAGCTAAAAATAAAGAGATTCCTAGTTCCTTATTCCTAGTTTGGGAACTCATACTTAGCCACATGTCACACCTTTCCCTTCTTTTTTTTTAGGACACTCTGAGGTTGAAAGCTTTGGTTCGTTTGGTAATTACACATTATATGAAGAAGATATGTTTGAAGTCTTGTTCACTCACAAAATGTGAAATGCTTACAAACGTTGTTACAAACCTGTACAAATGTCTTTTTTAAGAGCACAAAAGGCAATATTTTGAAGAATGTTGTTAACCAAATAGTTGCAGGCCCCCACTCAGGTTCATATTATGATAGTAAATCATTCAGTGGAAACTAGGAACTTTTTGGTTACCCACATTCTTAAAAAAAAAAAAATACATTGAAAAAAAATTACATTGTATGGATGTATAGGCATAAATAATGACAGAAATTGTCATTTTAGGGTGACCTAGCTCCTTGAATGAATGTTTGATTGATTTATTACTTGATTGTTAAAAGAGGATACATGAAAAACAGAGGAAAGCATTCATGGATCCTGTTCTAATGGCAAATACGTAAAAAAAACATGATTTTTCTTCTAAAATGTAATCTCTTGTATATTTAGAAACAATACGCACTGTTGTGTCACACATTTACATCATCTTCAAATTATCCTCTGCCTCTCAGTTAAACAGCACCTGTAACTGCATAAATATGAAGAGTCCTTGTAATTTCCTTCTCTTTATTTTTTATATTTCTCAAGAATGGTTGGAAAAGCCAGTTTGTGCCCATGTTTGTTCATTTTTGGACACTAGATGAAAGCCAGCCCCGCACTATTTCATAAGCGCCCCTACGCAATGTATTTGAGCACACTTCTCTAACTTGTAAATCACTAAAACAATAAGGTTTATTTTTTTTCCAGAAGTGAACTGATTTGTTGTGTTGACAGACAACGATCGTCACAAATTCAGTTTTACAAACATATGTTGTCTAGCTCAGCGAGGAGCCGCTTTACTGCAGACGACACTGTCACCACTGCACAAGTGAGATGACATTTTCAAAGCTGTGTGTTTTTGTTACAGGAGAGAGCGGGCAATAGGCCTCGTCTCCACATCATTCCCTCCTTCCACTGGCCTCATTAGTAAGACCTTGCCTCCAGGTCCCACGCAGGTTTCTGAGGTCATGTATGGTGTATCTTCAGCTACGGCTGCTTTTATATCCCCAGGGTAGATTTCAGTTAAAACTAACACATTTCATCTTTAAGGATTTTTTAGTTTTTTGATGTCCTTACATTGTTTAGAGCATTAAAATAGTGTAAATAGAAATAAAAATGATATTTTATCCACAAGTTAGGCTATGCCATGAATGACATGAATAGGCAAAAGCAACTGGTTTTTAAAATAAATGAAAGATCAAGAAAGAGACTTGTTTTATATGCATGTTGGATGCTGGTAGCAGAAACAGTGGAGTTTGCAAAGTGTGTTTTAAAGGAGTTTCCGAAAATGGCTATGATTTAAGTGAATGGGGGAGGCCTGTGTTCCCCTCAGTCTCAGGAAAAGCCTTGTGTCATTATCAACATAAAGTCTGTAATATCTGGATGTACTCGGTTAGATAAGGGTACTTTCTGGTTCAGTGTTTTTTGTAGCGATAGGGCCATCAGATCCTGGAAGACGGCACTCAGCTGCACTCTCCTGATCTCACACACGTCAGAGGAGAGGAATATTTCCAGGATGTTCACTGGAGAGGAGCAAGAGGGAAAAAGATGGAGGGCTATCTTTAGACTCTCACTTCTTATGAAAAGGTTTTATTCTCCCTCTCGCGCTCACTCTCGTTCCCCATCCTGCTCGGAGTGTGAGTGTGAGTGCGTGCGCGTGTGTGTTAAATCACAGAAGGCTGTTATCTGTATGCAAATGTTGTTCTTTTCTATGGAAAGGGAGCTGGTTAACAATTCAGATCAGGTTTTGAAGCAATGCAACTACCAAGAAGCACATTTCAAAGAAAGCTGTGCTGCAGTTTGGTGTTTTCATGTATGTTGCATGGCAGTATTTTAAGAACAATTATTGCATCCCGTTGATGTTTGAACTTGGAGATAGTGCTCTGCGGTGCGTATACAGAGCTATTTTGTTTTGCCACCTGTCAGGCATTTAAATAATGTTCAGATTCAAAATAACTGCTGTAAAGATTATATTATATTATATTATATTATATTAAAGGAAATGAAAATTCTGTCTCGCTTGCTGTTATTTTATTTATTTGCATTATTTGCATCAGTAGAACACAATCCTTGAAGAGTCTTGTTTAATAAAAATAATAATAATACAAAATAAAATAATAAATAAAATAGCAAGAAAATAGCATGCATGTCAACAGTCAAATGGAAAGAAAAACTAATTATTCAAAGTTTTGAATATTTCATCTTATTAAATGGGGAAAAAATGGCATGGGCTGTTTTATTTATGCTTTTATTTATTTTTAACGTTACCATTAGCATCATCTGATAAAAGAGTGCTCTGGTCTCTTGCTGAGGAGACTAGTTGGAGATGCAGTAGCACATCACAAGTAAAACCTCATCAAACCTTCCAAAACAGAAAAGGATAAACAACGGTTTGGCAGATAATGTAACAGTTGAAAAATGCTTGTGGGACTGTCATTAAACTTGCCTTGTTTTTCTTTTGTAATTTAATTCAAACAAGATTTAATACGGTCTTGCTATAAGACTTCAATGAGGCCTAAGCACCTGGCAACACTGGCTCATAATAGTCCTAGACACTTTGAAGTCCTACTAAAAAGCCCTCTCTTTTCCTACATGAGGGTTGTTTAATGCTCCTAACCCAGATCATGTTTTCAAGAGGGTTTGTCTAATTGATAAGGCTAAGTATTCAAAGCCAACATTTAACCATCAAATTCTACAGATTCGTACAGTATATGCGAAATCTGTCACCAGCAGCTCAAACCATACGGTCCGCAGGTTGACTGCTGTTTGTGGTGCTTGCTGGAGATTCACAGCAGTTGTTTGGCCTTGTCAGAAGATGCTGTGCATCCCTTAAGCAAAGTTAGCGAGGTGGAATAAGTGAAGAGCAAGTATTTACATTAGCCTTCATTAAGCTCCCCATGCTACTCAGCAAGCACCTAATATAATTAACTAATAATTACTAAACCCTTAAACAGCACATTCACATCTGACCATAGGCTTATGTCATGTTTTTTCTATTTCTTTTTTAAAAGTTCTTTACTACATCTGCTAAATGACTAAATGTAAAGTGTAAATCTAAAGACATTGTGCTGTTCTGCATTATGTTAGTTTTGGTTTTGTTATGTTGTATTATGTGACTTTACCTTACTTTAGGTACTACACCTTGCTAGCATTATTAGTACATTAATTTTAACTTGAAAATTGACTTAATAATATTATGCACTATTTTCAACACATTTACCGCTGCAGCTTAACAATCTATCTGGTTGCCATGACAACCTCACTACATTACTCTATGTAAGCACAGTAAAATTACGGTATGTTATGCTGTTACTTTACACTAGGTTGTGATCTGAATTATGGTACAGTATGTAGAAGTTAAAGGGGTCATATAATGACAGATACACTTTTACAAGTTGAAATGAAATGTGTGTAGGCAATTCCACCCAGTGTTTTTTTTTTGTAGTCTTCTTAAATGTTTTCCCCTTTCTCAAATCGAGCCTTCTGACCGCGTGACATCACATGGTGGGAGGCCCATCTCGCGATAGTTGATTGACAGCAGCGTGTCACACAGACTGGACCGCTGTCTTACCTCAGACCCGGCCTGAGTGAGTCGACATCAGATGCAGAGACAAGCATGACTAAATGATTGAGGTGTTTTGTTGTTGAATGTATTAATGAACATAGCAGTATTGATTTACTCCCGACATCTGAGTGACTGAAGATGCAGAGGATTAACGTTATGTTTGGTTCTGAAGGGAAACGCGCCCTTGAAGTTTCTCTATAAATGTAACATCTAGGACTATGAATGCGACTAAATAAACATCCTCTGAGAGCTCCTCGGAAAAAAGAGGGGCGGGGTCACCAGAGCTCGTGAAGATTTAAAGGGGAAGTACACAGAACAGGATGATTTGAAACGAGCTGTTTTTGACAATGTAAAATGTGTGGGGTTTTTTACACTACCATTGAGACATTTTAAATTATATTACAGACTTTTAATTAAGACCCTAAGGAATCATATCAGCTTGTGGAAAATTGGTGTTATATGACCCCTTCAAGAAATGTTGTTGGTTTTGTGGAGTTGTGTGCTATATCTGGGTTATTCAAGGTTTACCTGGGATATGTTTTTGCCTTCAGTATGGTTTGTTCTGCTATGCTTTTTCCCTTTTAAAAAATTGTTAGATCATGTTATGCTACATTATGCGACTAAAATGTGTATTGAACAGCTACTGCAGCTGTCCATGTTAATGCAAGTCAGCAAACTGTCTAGAGGTAATTTCATTTGCTCAGTCCACTGAAACGGGATTTGACAAGAATGGTATCCTGATAAGAATCTGACAGCTGTGATATATGCTAAATAATGCAACACCCAGTCTCTAGATGTAATACTGTAGTCCATTCCATTAAAGTAATGTGCATTTAACTTTCATTACCTATATTTACACTGGGACCGATTACTCTGTTGTAGCATTTATTTTGACTGCATTTTTTCGATAGTTATGTTGCAAACTCTACAGCCATTTATTTTTTATTAGTGTTTACTTTTCACGAAATATCCACATGAAAGGCATTCAGCATGTCACTGATCCATCCTCCTTGGAGAGGAGGAAAATAAAAGAGATTGATTTTTTTTTTCTAGAAGGAAGTGGGTTACTTTAATGTGTCCCTTAAGAAAAAAAAAATGTTTGAATAAAATTCTGTCTATTTTGCCCGGAGCAGTGGTTTTTAGGTTCTGCATTCTGCATATCAAAGCAGCAAAGACAGGAATAGGTCTGTCAAGTCAAATTCAGTCGGGATCCTGTTGTGGATCCTGTCGTTAGCCTCTGCCAACCTTTAGTATATTAATCTCCTTTGACGGAGACAATGCTCAGAGCCAGTAATTCGTACCATCTGTGGTCGCTGTATTCCTTAATTATCAGCATGCAGTACAGCCCATATCCACTTGAGGCAGCGACTCGGTCTTGCTATGGTTTTACTAACTGTAACCTTTTCAAACCAACTTCTGGCAGTTCATTTTGTCACCAGTTTTGAAAGTTGCCAGCCTGTGGTATGGGAACAGATGGCATTTGCTTTTAGTCTTGAAGTCTCTGAAATGGATGATAATTCTGTGATGGGAAGCGAAAGTAAGAAGGTGTTGTCACACTGTAAATATTTTTAGGGACACAAATACAACAGGAGGGCCAATTTGTCTTACTGCCGGGTGAGTAGAGACAGAACAGACAAATAAAGAGCCAACGGTCTGGCTGCGACATTTCTTTTTTGGAGGGAGACCGAACTGGCAAATGTTCTAATGCAACATCTCTGAGACTGAACCTGCTGTTAGCCGTCGTCTCTCTTCATCTGTAACCCTGAAAGAAACGATACAATAATGCTTTTTTCCCTCTTTCTGTCACTTCTCACTTTGCTTTGGGGGATGGAGTTTTTCTTTTGTTGGTCCCGTTCTTTTGTATCTTTTCTGACGTTCTCCAGTCAAAACCGAGATTAATTTAACATCTCAAACCATCTGCTTGGATTCCAATAGGAATTGATTTAAGTACATGGCACTTGGAACTAAGCCTCTATGTGGCTTTTTCATCTAGTTGTGAATTTCACTTTGGGGGCCAAACGATTGCAATCTGATTCCATTTTTATTTATCTGTTTGGACCGTTGCCAATACGACTTGCTCTGTAGGGGTTCCAGGTTCCAGAAATGCGTGGCCTTGGTATGAAAACTTGTAGATCTGAAAAGGTCGATCCATAGAAACAACCCGCTTTTTGCTGGTATGATTTAAGTTTTTTAGACGCTGTTTGACCGTATCCCAGTCTCCTGACATCTGTTATGATAGAGCAAGGGGATTGCACCTCACAAAGCTGAGGTTTGTTATCTTAGTCTGACAACATTCAAGGTTTAACACTCTGTACTTGAGTCTTGTTAACCTTGCGCGGAAATAGCGTGCAATGAAATGTTTGTATTTATGAGCTGAGCTTAACTTTTGCTGTTTAAATTTAATAATCATCTGAGGAAGCGACTCCGAAGGTCTGAAGTCGTACATCAGAAATCTTGTATTTTGAGAGGATGGCTGATATAAAAATTAGCTAAAAAAAGACAACACGGAAAACTGTGCAAGTGAATGTAGGCAGAAATAAAAAAACGGAGCTTCATTTTGAGATTGACTAAAGATTACATTTAGAGTGTTATTGGTGTTTTTAAAGATGAGCGCTGATGATGAAATGTGCATCCCTTGTTGTCATTCCGAAGTGCCTTGAACAGTGTCCCGCTGACCCTCAGTTTGATAGAAATGAGCCAATACCCCTTACACAGCAAATCCTCTCCTTGACTACTGTGATAAAAATCCACAATTATTGCCAGCCTCATTAAAGTGCATTGTTGTGTGTTTTCTCCACATTGTACCTAATACAGTATGTTTCCATTCAAAAGCCCGGGCTATTCACTGTCCGAGCAGAGCGAAGCCCCTTTGTTCCCTTGTGATTGGATTGCACCTCTCTGCATGCATAAGGCCGCTGCCTGCCTGTGTTAACAGCCAACTGTGCTCACGGCTCTGTGCCGCAGGCACGAGCACCTGACAGCCTACTATTTGATTGCTAATCATTTCCGAGCCTGGGCCTGGTCTTTTTGATTTGCTCTGCACACTGCCTTGGCTAAATGGAATCAATTAAATGCGTGCTTGTATTCGACGACCACTTCCAGGAGATCAACTTCCTGATGTAGCAACACAACTAGATTAATTAAATCCAATAAAGAACTCAATTAACAAAAGGAAGGGAGCGGAAGCAGGGTCAGATGGATTTGTGTGTGCGCTTTTGTGTACAGAACCGAAGTGATTTCAGAGTCTTTTGTTTCTTGTTTTCTGCATCTGTAAATGAGCTTACTGTAAAGCACTTGTTGTGCTGCTTTATTTATTTTTTTCATGGGTTCTGGGACTACGAGGGCAATTACTAAAACCCAGTTGTCTATTCACTGAACATGTACACAATCATTATTCCACAAGCACCCCCCAGGATGTATATTCCCAGGATAAGCTACTGTAGTCAAGTAGCTACTGACTAGTTTTTCATTAACGCACCACTGTGTTTCTTCTGTGTAATCACAGTTTTTTTCACTGACACTTGTAATATATCGCCACAAACTTTGTTGTTAATTTGAGTGCGCTTAAGTGGAAGTCAGGGGATAAAACAACTGCTGCATGCTCCAGTGACTCCAGAGTGCTGCGGTTGCCAGACCAAGCCAAAGACGAACAAACCAAAGCAAACATGCAGGGTTAATATTGATTTAAGTAGTTTAGAGTTAAGAAACTCAAAACATAGTAAACCCTGCAAATGACTCGATTACTCACAAGGGCCAAGTAGGGTTGCCAACCGTTCCTTGAAAAACGGAACGGTCCCATATTTAGACACAAAACTATTGAACTTAAAAGGGACGCACTTTGTTCCGTATTACCGTGAGAATCAAAAATAGTCTGTAAAATGTCCACAGAATTAATGCTTTGTATTAAAATGTAAGGTAAACTCATTCCCAGGACCTCTCCTGCTCTGTGACCAATAAGCTGACAGCACACTTACACATGAATATGATGATACAGAATCCCGCTTATCTTATTGGTTAAGGGAACAGCTGTTTCCGAAAAAGATAACAGATGACTATAACAAAGCAGCATGGGTGACAGTGACACGGACAACTGCTTTACAGGTCTCTGACAATACATAAATATATAAAATATATATGTATGCATCTAGGGGTGGACGATAAAAATTTCTCCACGATCTGCTTTTTAAAGAATATCGTACAGGTACATTTTGGATTTTGATATTACAAAGATATTTTTATATGCCTTAAAAAGCAGTCTACATGAAGTCTGGGAACAGTGCTGAAGAACTTAAACTCTGTTTTATTGATTTTATTTCATTTTTCTTTTCTTTTTATTTTTTTTAACAGTCAGCCAACTGAAATAGTCTAAAAAATTATGCTGCGTTCAACTAAAAGATTAAAGGCTACCGGAGAGGAGAGACTAGCCGTAAGATCCAAGACATAAACAACTATTAAAAATTGTTTACATAAGCTCTCCTGAGGTAAATATCCATTTCATGGATGTTAAAAAAAAAATGGAGGCAGGGAGGAATGTTTCCCCCATTTCAGAAATGTGTCACTTTCTCTGACGTACTTTCATCTGCAATTTGCTATTGAATATTTAAATAACTTTCAATATTTGTTAAGGCTTTAAAATTGCTCTGCAATGCACACAAACACTCATTTGATTATTTCTTCTGTCTGCAGGTTTTTTGAGCACAGGAGATCAGGCAGCCAAGGGAAACTATGGACTTCTTGATCAAATCCAGGCCCTGCGCTGGACGAGTGAAAACATTGCTTTCTTTGGGGGTGACCCTTTACGCATTACTGTTTTTGGATCTGGGGCAGGGGCCTCATGTGTCAACCTGCTGACTCTTTCCCATTATTCTGAAGGTAACCGTTGGAGCAATTCAACCAAAGGTACAATGCAGAGGTTTTAACTTTTGATACTTCTTTTGTCTGCATGCTATAGCTGTTTGTGTTATGAGCCCATTTCAAAGTTCTCTGTGTTTTTGTTTTTGGAGTCCATCTGCATTTGCATTACAAAAATCTGATTGCAAACTTAGTTATGAAAAAACATGTGACATTTATTTAGAGTACTGCAAGAATAAATCAGTTTATTTTTAATTAGGTTTTTAAATGTTTTAATTTACATTTGAAATGATTTTGTTTTAGTCCAAAAAAAGAAAAAAAAAAACTTTATTAAATGAACAATAATAATAATAATAATGTAAAATATTTATATTGCCCAGACCTAGTGATTACACTCTCACAACCACTAGGGGTCTGCAGACCCGTGCTTAGAAAACTCTGCCTTATACCCTATAAATTAATTCAGAAGGATGCTCACTTTCACAGACCTCAAATGTGTGTAGTACGAAAACCAACAACGTTGCCAAGAAAGTTGCTTCATCGGCCCAGCATTTGCCAAGCTCATTTTTCACCATGCTTTAAGCAGATAACTCATTCCCTTTGACCTGATATCACTTGTTTATAGAAATTAAATCTCCCTAAGTCGTTTCATGTTCCCATCTTTATTTAGTTGAGTCCTTACACATCACCAGGCACCATGAGCACACTGTCGAAATACAGCATTCACCTTCCGCTGGCACAAAAAGGGTAAATACATTAATTCCATTTTGAGTCTCTCTGCTTGGAAGATTGCTTTGTGAAGAGGTCTCTTGGCACAGACCTGCTTTAAGGTTGTCACTATCATTCAAATGAACCCAGAGACACCTTTGGAAAAGACTATAGTGTGCCATGCAAGGCTTTGCCCCTGAGGCAAACCGTGCACTGCTTAATCTAGAATAATTTTCATATATTTCAGATCGTTTCCTTTTTCTTTTTAATTTTAGCAGTATATTCTTCATTATCAAATATATCCATCTGTTCATACAAAATTGTCACTGTTTAGTTGAATTGCGAACTGAAACATCCCCTTATCTTTATTTCATTTCCATGTGTGGTTTTATAGTTTTTTTTTTCCTTTAGCAAGAACATGTTTTTACTCATAACTGCACTGCTAAGTATGAGATCCCAAGGGTTGTCATGGTAACAGAGTAACTCAATTTTCCTCTATCTTGCTCTTTCTGTCTCTTTCTTTCTCCCTCTCACACGCACACACAGATTTTCTGTCCTGCTCACTCACCTGCTTTTTTGTCTTGATGTTTGTGCATGATATTTGCTTTTCTTCAATGGTGTGGGTCAATTTTCTTGAAGTCTGTATGTGGAAGGGGTGTTACAGAGTGCAGACAGCTATTTACTGTTAATGCGGTATAATAAAATCCAAGAGATTAAAAGTCATAACCCTCCCCCTAAAATTACATGGAAAAACTGAATGTTGATCATCCCTGTGTATAGTTCATCAGCATTCGTATTGTTGACTTGCATGCCCTCTTTTCCAAAACCGTTTTAGATTTGCATAAAAACAGCTAAATCGATATGTGTTAATTTGCTCCAGCTTGCATACTAAGGGAGCACTTTCTGTGTAAATAGCCTACGGTGGGGTCCAAAAGTCTGAGCGCACTTTAAAAATCTGCAATTTTTCTTATTCAAAACTAAGTGTAAGACTTTTAAAGCAAAACATTTAAAATTATATATATATATATATATATAAGTTCAAAAAAATTATGTCCCTAATATAACTTGTAATGAAAATTAAATAAATACAAGTAAATGTTTGCTTGTAGTATCAGACGTTTGGGCCGTGCTATAGCTTGCTGCGGATGTTCTCTTTGTGATTATGTCTTGTTTTTCCTATACAGGTCTTTTCCAAAGGGCCATAGCCCAAAGTGGCACAGCCTTGTCCAGCTGGGCTGTCAGCTTTCAACCGGCCAAGTATGCCCGCATGCTGGCCAAAAAGGTGGGGTGCAACCTTAAAGATACAGTGGATTTGGTGGAGTGCCTACAGAAAAAACACTACAAAGAACTAGTGGAGCAGGACATCCAGCCTGCTCGCTACCACATCGCCTTTGGACCCGTCATTGATGGCGATGTCATCCCCGACGACCCTCAGATCCTCATGGAGCAAGGGGAGTTCCTAAACTACGACATCATGCTGGGTGTCAACCAAGGCGAGGGGCTAAAGTTTGTGGAACTCATTGTAGACAACGAGAACGGAGTTCAAGCCAACGATTTTGACTATGCCGTGTCAAGTTTTGTGGATGATTTATACGGTTATCCCGAGGGGAAAGACATCCTGCGGGAGACCATTAAGTTTATGTACACTGACTGGGCTGACCGCCACAATCCGGAGACCAGAAGAAAGACCCTGCTGGCACTCTTCACAGATCATCAGTGGGTGGCACCAGCGGTGGCAACAGCAGACCTCCACTCCAGCTTTGGCTCGCCTACTTATTTCTATGCCTTTTACCATCACTGCCAGACGGAACAGGTGCCACCCTGGGCTGATGCGGCACATGGTGATGAGATCCCATATGTGTTCGGGCTTCCTATGATTGGTCCAACGGAGCTGTTCCCTTGCAACTTCTCCAAAAATGATGTGATGCTTAGTGCAGTGGTAATGACTTACTGGACCAACTTTGCCAAGACCGGGTAAGTCTCTAGGCAACTGGGCATCGTTTCTAATCAGTTAGACTTGAGACAAACAATACGGCTATTAATTAGAATTCAGAAGGGATTTTGAATAGGACTTTGTTTTGCTGTAAGACCACCAACACTGCAACCATCTCATAATTTGAGAATTGAATTTGCTATTGATTACCGTAAAATACGCAGTTGTTGCCGGGAAACACTGCTACAAGCTCAATCAATGCTTAATTGTTTGTTAATGCATTCTGACTCACAAATACTTGTTAAGATTCCCAAGGTTATGCTACATTAAATTTACGCAACTTCTTTTTACAGAACAGCAATTTGGTTCACTTCAGTTTAGGTGTAATGCACTGAATAAAGTAATGCTGATGATCACTTAGAGCGAGTTTAGTGTTTATATGACATTGCTGCCTAGACGTGTAATCATCTCACGGGAGGACAACAAATCAATTTGTGTGCAAATGTGTAATTTCTTCTCTCAGACTAATTCTGGTTCATTTTAAAAGCAGGTGAAGTTGTCAGGAGACCCTAATGAGCGCTGAGAGAATATTAGGGGTCTCTGAGCACTCCCCTAAGACTTGTCTGTAATGGGTTGTGTGATATTTGTCTTAATGAGTGCCTGTTCCTGTGTGCAGTTCTGACAAAGGAATTGAAATATTGTCTTGTGTGTAAAAATGAATGTAATCCACCTTTTTTCCTTTCAGTGACCCCAACCAGCCAGTTCCACAGGACACCAAGTTCATCCACACCAAGCCCAATCGCTTCGAGGAGGTGGCCTGGACGCGTTACAACCAAAAGGACCAGCTGTACTTGCACATCGGCTTGAAGCCTCGTGTCAAGGAACATTACCGCGCCAATAAGGTCAACTTGTGGCTGGAGCTGGTGCCTCATCTCCACAGCCTCAACGAGGTCACCCAGATCATATCCACCACCACTAAGCTACCTCCACCCGAGGTCACTCCCCGTACACCAAAGAAGATCCCAGTCAACACCAAAAGGCCCTACCCTACACCGTTTCCCACTGAAACACAGGAAAGCCACAACCAGAACCAGAACCAGAATCAACCCTTCCTAGAGAACCAGCGGGACTATTCCACCGAATTGAGCGTCACCATTGCCGTCGGTGCCTCGTTGCTCTTCCTCAACATATTGGCGTTCGCCGCACTCTACTACAAGAAGGATAAGCGAAGGCACGAGGTGCACCGGCGTTGCAGCCCACAGAGGACCACAGCCAATGAGCTTGCCCATACGCAAGAAGAGGAGATCATGTCTCTACAAATGAAACATAGCGATTTGGAGCGGGAGTGCCGGGAGGCCATGCACCCGCACGAGGTGGTCCTGAGAACTGCCTGCCCACCCGATTACACGCTCGCCATGCGCCGCTCACCGGACGACATCCCTCTCATGACCCCGAACACCATCACTATGATACCCAACAGCATGCCAGGCCTTACCTCCTTACACCCCTTCAACAGTTACTCCAGTGGACAGAATAACACCCTTCCACATCCACACCCTCATTCACACTCCACCACTAGAGTATAGCCACACACACACACATTCACACACACAAACACGGACATACACACACACATACACTCCCGCATATGTGGAGTACAGGTGTGAAGACGAATGGAGGTGATGGCACTGGGGTGAGAAATATCTTTACTCCCAGTGCTCAGAGGAAGAGGAAATAACAATGTTAGTATTTGTTCCTTGAGAGCAAGACTATCATTTTCTATTAAAGGCAAAAACAAAAAGACAAAAAAAAACTATTTCTGATGTAATGAAAAACAAACAGAGATGATTTTTTACCCTTATATTGTGACAAAACCAGGGCCATTTCCTGGGGACAACTACCAGTCTGGGATTTTTTGAGGAATGGTTTGATTCGGTTACCCGGAGAGGAAACGACGGAAGCACAGAAGAGATGACGTGTGGGAAGCCCTTTGTAAACAAAGGAAACATATTGTTTTCCCGGGGCACTGGATTGTAGATTACTCTCTTCAGAGCATACGGGAGATGCTGCTTGCCTAATTTAGGCACGTGTTCTCCTTCTGGTGGAGAATGTGGAATACTACGAGAAGAAGGCAAGAATGAGAAATCCTCAAGAATATGCACAATAGAGACATTCACCGAATGTCTTTGAATTCTTTTTGTCAATTTATTTTTGGGGGAACAATTTTATTGTATAGGACCTATTTACATATCTAGATATGTACACAAAGCACCCATGCTCTTTAAGCCCTGGCTGGGGGCATTGATACTGAGGAATCTGCCTCAAGAGCGTAGCGGGGAATTTATTGGCTTCCTGGCAGATACAGCTTCATCACACAAGTGCTGTCTATACTGAAACTGGTGGACTCTAAGGGAGGCTGGATATTTTTAGCACGACGCGCATGACAATTTATCTGCTTGGTGGCTGTTCTGCTGATTAAGTCATTATTTAAAACAAAAAAAAGAAAAAAAATTCCCTCCCCATTTGGATTTAAGGAAATACTGCTCTGATTGGCTCATGGGAGGAATTGGAATATGCTGACGAGGGTGGACACGGTGGGTTTCTGAAGACGGTGACGGGAAGGGGTGGGGACACGCTAACTAGATTGCGTTCGCAAATAGCTTGACTGAACCTGGTTATAAGGACTAGTTTTGTACATGTGTGTTGGTAAAACTTTTTAATAGTGGTGAATCACTTGTTGTTTGAGCTCCCATGTGTGGGACATTAATGTACTTTTTGATTTGCTCATTGGTCTCAGTTATAATGCATTGTTTTATTATTTTGAATTTCATTTTCGCCTCTTGCTAATAGTCGAACCGCCCTACCTTAGCAAATTTCTTATCTGTAATGTTTGATTCTCATTTCTTTGTTTTTGGTAATTTATGAGGCATTCCCCATGCAGCTTTGAACAACCAGTGGCCAGTGCAGTACGACCTGGAGACTTGCATTGGTATCCTCTCATCCAGAACTTTCTGTGATTCTCCTGAACGCTCATCACGAATTAATCCCACGCTGGAGACAGGAGGGCCCCTGATGAAAGAGTGTATTAGGAGGGCTTCTGATGTTACGAAGCCCTTGATCACACCGCTTAAAGCTAGCTATAGAAAGAAAGAATACAGAGTAACCAATGAAGAAAGCGAAAGGGAAACTTTTGTCATGTCTTACCCAGAGATAAGTGCTCAGAGTCAGTAGCCTCAGCGCTAAGAGCCAGTTTCACCTGCAAATCTGTCAGTAATTGCTGGTTTTATCCCTACTTAATTATTTTACTTTTCTCAGAGACATCCTACATGCTAATGATCGACGCCAGTAAATCCTCGGCTAAAGACAGGAGAACCCCTGATGAGACGTTACGGGCCTTCTGATCTTAAGAGGCCATTGAAGCTAGCTAGACAAGGAGAATCGAGAAACGATCGAGATTTATTTTTTCCTTGTTGCATTACATACTACATCCTAAAACTCATTGTTCCCTTTTTGTCACTTCAAACACCATATCCTGTGGTGACAATTTAGGCTTCTTGTGAATTCTCTTTTACTCCTCAGAAATGACAGAGAAACTTCTACAGAAATACAGTATCTTCATATTTTTTCCCCCAGCATGTATAACGTATGATTATAGAAAAACAGCAATAGATTGGTGATTTGGTTCTCTCAGATAAGAGGTCCTTATCTTTTATTTTGTGCAAACTCTCTTGGTCAACAACCCCATGCTGATACCGTTTCCTAACCAGACGTAATAAAGTAAATATATGTCTTTTTTTCTTTACCCTAGTACTGAATTTGTTCTAGCCAGGACATTTTGACATTCATTTCCAAAGTCCTTCTCCACGTAGTTATATATGAAACATCAAATATGTTGTGATTGGCTGCGTTTGCACAAAATTACTTCAGGATATGCAGTGAGAGAGATTAGAAGCCATTTTACTAGCAGTACAACCTTTCACAAATTAAGGTAATTAATGAATAGTCAGTGTAAAAAAAAAAACCCACTGAGGACAAACACAAGCTTTTGGGAGTAAATACTTGAGTCCTGGTGAATAGCTAGTGGCAAAGAACTAATAAGCGACGAGGGAAGCCAAAGAAGGGAACAAGATTGAAAGAATCGTGCTACTCTTCTCCTGATCAGCCAACTCGTGACACACATTGTTCCCAACAACATGTTCCCGTTCAGAACACAATCTCCTGTGGGTTTTTCCTCTCTGCTCTACCTTCACCTGTGACAACTGCGCACAGTACAAACAGGCCAGAGAGAGCATCGCTGCTCTGTATGCCAGTCCCCATCTGCAGGTATGCATATGCAAAGTCAGCCTGCCCATGTGTCCTCCTGGAAAGGAAGCTCCTTTGAACGATATTAAAATTTAATGAACCGTACACCAGTGGGGCGCCTAGAGGATTCATCTTGTGCATGCACATGTTCCAAGGAGAAAGATGGGATTCAACTGTAATTGCAAAGATCTCCACAACTCAGTATGTTTCTTCACACATATGCACATACACTCGCATACACACATGCCAGGACAAGCCTTGTAACTGAATGTAATGCAAGACTGAGGGCCATTTTCTTACAAACAGCAACCAAATTTCATTGTGTTTATTTTCTACTGGCTGACCTTGAAAGAAGATCAAAATGGCTGTCGAGAACTACAGAGGGTTGTTGTGATGTAGATTATTTGTCATTTTGTCTTTCTTTCTGGTTAAATAGGAATTAATCTTCTGGAGCACAATAAATGATTTTATCAAGCTCAACTTACATTGCTCTTTCTTTTGCTAATCAACATGTCATCACGTCTTAATTCACTAAATTGTGTTGAAACGGTTTAAACAAACCTCCAGTACTCCAGGGGGCGATAGTTACTGTTACATGTCTCTGTTACTACACCAATTGTTGTATTATTCAGGTAAACTGCTATAAACAAACTAACTTGCTTAGTGATATTCTCATTAAACAGTTGCTGTGCCATGAAAACTATGGAAAAACTCAACTTTAATGTAAAACCGTATGCATTGTGTGTATACCCTGGTGAAAAAAACTGTTGGTTAGGTGTGTTTTGAAGCTGGGTTGCTTGTTTATGCAGGTCCAGCATCCCAGCTTATATCTTACCAGCATATACTGCTTTTTATCTGGCTGCCAGTACAACGTGTGCCTTGTTAATAAGGTGTATATTGGATTTGGCCGTTTAATGGCAGTGTCTTACTACGTATATTACTATTCGTTAAAATAACTGGTGGTCAATGGCAGAAGGCTATGTTTTGCTCTCCAAGTACGCGGTCCTACAGGGGTGTAAAAGCTTTGAATAGGCGGGCACATTCAGGACTTTTAAGTAAACACCCACTGCTATGATTGACTACCAATTTTGCTTAAGATACACTGGATTCACAGAAATACCTGACGTTAAACTATTCTTTACAACTTATGCTACTCAGTGTCTAATATTCAATCCTTAATTTGTTGATCTACTCCTGCGCAGATGGGCTTTCGCTGAACTGTTGTCATAAAGTAGCACATTTCGAAAAGAAGTTTCAATAACATATGTTTTTAAAATAATAAAATGGTTTTGAAACTTAGTAAATTGAGCTG
Source organism: Enteromius viviparus (assembly GCA_032353835.1). Classification (NCBI taxonomy): domain Eukaryota; kingdom Metazoa; phylum Chordata; class Actinopteri; order Cypriniformes; family Cyprinidae; genus Enteromius; species Enteromius viviparus. The sequence continues at coordinate 6,665,041 of JAUCNO010000044.1, forward strand.
TTATATGATATAAGGAATTTCATTTCTGAGTTCATGACACATTTCACCATCTAGCGGGTTTCGATTTGATATACTTTACTAATAACACCATTACTGGTTTAAAAGGAAAAAACACAATGAATAGTAAACCTAATTTGCATAGCGTTTGTGTGCAACAGAATGAGAATGACAATTTAAATATGGTGCAGCACATTTATTGTATTGCCTGGATTGAGAGTGGTTATTAGTGAATAAAACACAGGTTGTTGAACTGGAAAACAATGCCTAAATCGGGCAGAGATGTTTAGTGCAAACACAGCTAAATAAGAAAGTCACCCACTACAGAGCTGTCACACTGGCCCTGTGTACTTCATGTAGCTTAAAACATAAATAACAGTCAATGGTCCTTACTTTAGAAATTTATTTTATTCTGTTTGACTGTATCTTGGTTTATAAATTCAGGATGCCACATAAAGCTGGATCATTTCTTCATTTCTGTTTTTCATGTTCAGATCTCTGGTGTAACGATAGGATGTCTTTTTCTCATTAGCAGTTGTGTGATCCTGAAACGCAGTTGTTCCACGCTGAAAATTAAAGGTGCTATAAGGACATTCAAACTGCAAAACTTTTATGGTCTAGTGAGTGTGAATATATGGACTTTAAAATATAGAGTAAAAAGATTATTTAAATAACTTTCTTTGGGTAACATGGGGTCTTGATAATATATATATATATATTTAATTTTTTTATTTAAGTTTTATATAACCCTCTTAAAGTTACTGAATTTGGAATTAAAAAAATGAACTCTTTCTGAATATATTCATCTGAGAAACTAGCCCAATAAGAGAAGCGTGAGTTGAACCTGGATATAAGCATCTTAATGAGATTTATAGCCTTAATAAATGAAGTTTAATGAGAAATGTGGCAATTGGGATTTTAGGAACATTCTGAATAAAAGGTTGACCTGTTTTGCTTTTGATTTTATGCTTAGTTTATGCAGTGTTGCATCAGTCCACCAATCAACTGATCTGACCATTCCAACTACACTGATTAGACTCTACCAGAGGCATTTCTACATTCGTAAAATTATCTCCGGTTGGCAGATATTAAATATGAATTATTAACAGACGATAGCCTTGAAAATGACTGAGAGCTCTGGAAATTTGAAGTACGATTAAGATAGGACTGAGTTCATCAAGCCACAAACGACTTTAACTGGAAGGGCACTCACAGAACCTTTTATTGTAATTTCAAGCCTGGTTCGACAGCACTTTGCCATTTCCCATTATGATGTAGTTTTCAAACATCAAACAGTTTACCTCTGATAAACGCTTTCATTTTCTCGATCTGTTTGATCAGCCGTTTTCTCAAATTTTCTCTGTCTCTGAGTGTTTTATGACCTTTGATAATCACAGTGTATTTAAACAAGGTTGTCTGGAAGACTCTCTTCTGATTAACACATCATCACGTTGTTTTGTGAGGGTATAATTACAAATGTTCACTGAAGGATGTTAAGTATTCTAATCCTGGTGTGTTGCACATCTTCAGCTGACAGGCAGATTGAAGTAGTTTTTGTAGGTCTTTGTATAAAAACCCAAAAGGTTAACCAAAGTTTATGTGCCTCACACACTAATGGTTTAACTGAGGAAGATGTGTTTAACTGAGCTGGGCTGCCAGTGTTGTGATTGGAGGTCAAAAATAAATGTGCTCTATTTCTGGTTTGTTCTGCAGCAGTTTTCTGAATAAATTTGATTCCGCTTTAACTATTAATTCATTATACTGTAAGGCCTTTGTCAGCCATTTTGTGTGTGTGTTCGGACCACCAAGAGCATTTATCATTCCAATAATAAATATGATCATATTTCATGAACTTCCTTTTCTGTGTTCTCAACCTGGTCTCATAAAAATATACTGTGCACTTTTTGTGCAACACCGTTTTTGCATACCTTACCACGCTTCACTGCAGTTTCAAAGAGAAATGAGTGACGCTAAAGACAGGTTCAATATGTGAACCCTGTCTCAAATTATTATGTTGTTCTAGGTATGTATTACTGTGTTTTTATTATGTTAAATATAAATATCCTGTTTCGAAAAGTTGAAAATATGCCCTACACCAAATTGAACCATGAATCTACCAAATGCAAAACTGATACAAAAAAGCAATTGTTGATGCAACCGTGTCGTTTCAATTTCCTTTTACACAGATTTGTCTTGTCAAACCGTGTTTACACAGGATTCAAACCGGAGCTACTTTGCCTCTCAAGTACGTCTCTGTACTCTGTGAGCTACTGAACAAACCTACCGTCTATGAAAACCCATAGATATGAAGCTGAATATGTGTGACGCTAACGTTCAAAAGCATCAGTTTTCAAATCTCCCAACATTTTAATATTGTTTTGAAGTAATTGTGCAAGAATAAGTTTTATTAATCGAAACTTGTGTGAAAAGGAATAAAATGTGTCAGAGTTTTTAACCACTTCTAGTGTTCATTCTTTTGGAAACTGCAGCCATATGTACTTATTGGTACGTATTCCAGGTCTCGCTAAAAAGTGCACCAAAGTATGTTTATGCCGTGAGACCAGGTAGGTTCATCTAGTGGTTGCTTACAGGACTGGATGAAATATCCAACCTGATCTCACGGCAATTTGTATGTATTTTACGAGGTGGCTAATTCGTACGAATTTGTATGACCTCACTAGTACAAATTCATACGATTTATTCTAAGTCGTACGTTTTTTTACGAGATGGCAATTCGTATGAATTTGTACGAATGACCTAAACATAACTCCGCCCCTAAACCTACCCATCACATGATTTTAGACAAATCGTACGAGTGAGGTTGTACGAATTAGTACGAATTCGCACAAATTTGGCATCTCGTACGAATATGTACAGTATGAATTGCTTGTGAGACTGTGTTGAAATATCACTCCGAACTAGGGAAATGTCATTTTGTTTCACCGTGACTTCAAGGATGCTTTTCATTTGGTTTATAACTTATTGTTAATGCAATATTCAGAAAACAAAAATCAGATACATATTTAACTAAATTAGCTCGTTTGATAAAATTCAGCTTCTCTGAAAGCCTTCTTAATCAAATGAAATTGCAGTAGTCTAATAAATTTGATCTAAGGTAACACTTCATATATAGGTAACTATTCTCGCTATTGACATTGCATATTAGCATGCTTATTGTGAACATTTTGGCGTTACTAACAACAAACTATTAGCAAATTAGAAGTCTGTTGAGGCAAAAGTTGCACTTAATTGTTTGTTAATAGTGAAAACTACAAATTGTGTACTGTAATTTATAAGAACAATTTTTCTAGTTAGTGTGCCATGCATTCTCGAGTTTCTCATGAAAAGCTTTAGTGTTTATAGATTATCTAAAAGTAAGAGGGTGGAGCCTCTTCCATCCAAATCTTTGTAAAGTTTGTAAATAAATAACTGTCTTTCATGCCTGTGGTGAGGGGTGAGTATACCACAAGCATAACTAAACTAAAAGGACATGCTTGTTATCCATAATAATTAGTATGAGTGGTAAATTATAGAGTACAGTGATGAATGCACACAATAGTATCTCTGGCTTTGAGTAGAGAATGCCAACCGAGTGCTTCTGAATCATTCATTAGAGCCTCTGTTCATCTGCAGTTTGTAAAATTTAATTAGAATTTACATCCTCACTATAATCTCCAGCAGAATTGCTTTGGATCCCAAGGTAAGAAAATTAAAGGAAAGAGCAAATTCAATTTTTATTTATTTATTTATTTTTTCCCTGGTGAAGTACAGGTATTTCTTTTCATCTGCAGTTGCTTAAGAACATAAGCATGGCAGCTCTCTGTGATCAAAGAGAGCTCCCTTGAGGTGTGTGATAACATAAGCATTGAAGGTTGTGACGTCTTCACGCTGCATCTTTTGGCAGAACACTAAATACTGTTGGGTAGATGAAAGAAACAGCATAGTTGGCAAAAATGTATGTGCATTTTGTATTTATTTATTTAAATATGGCATTTAAATAATTATAAGTTCATAATGCAGTGCTTAAAGGTTTAATTTTATAGTGTATAACATCTGAGTGTATTACATTACATTAAAATATATAGGGGAGTTGTTTAATGTTGTATTTTCCCACAGGCTTTTGTCAGTGCAAAACTATATACTTGCTTGCCAGCATTTACTTATTCATTTAAAATAGTTGCTTGCTGTTTATTTACTCATAAACTCATAAGTCATGTATTCATATCTCCATATATTAGCAGTATGTTGTTAACCAAGGGCCCAGGGCCCTCTAGGGGGCCTCAGCAAACTTTCAAGAGCACTGCAGGATGATTTAAAAATGTTTACATTCAAATAATAAATTATTATCAATGTATTAAAATGTATTCGTATATATAACATTTTTGGTTGAACTGTCCTTTTAAAGCTGTACTGACTTAACATTTGCTCAAATATATAGCATTTCTCTCCAGTGTGTTCCTGTTTCATACTAGGCCAAGATCCACCGTCAAGTCTTAATACTGCTCCCAAATGTGTCAGACTGCCTAGGAATCTGACAGCAGCATATAATAATTATTAATTTAATAATTCACCCACTTTAACAGGAACTGTATCACAAGGCTGGAACCATAACTAATCTGGATGTGTCTACCTCTGGCACTTCCTGTCTTCGCTGCTGTAATTTGAAAGGAGCAGCCCATCAGATATTCAGATAAAGGATGTCATCTTGTCACCTGGAGTTCTGGGCCTGCAGGGGTCTGTGTTGTCAGGTAAAATCCACCCTTACCCTTCTCCTCCCCTGCAGCACAGTATTACCTCTGTTCTCTTCTGTTTTGTTCTGTGCTGCACTACATGATGGACTGCTTCCATCAGGATGTGTTTCCAAATGGAAATGTATCATTTTTTCCCCCATGCATTTTTCATTGTCTTTGTTGCTCAGGTGTGTCTTTCCATCTCAAATATATATTTTCCAATGGCAAAGTACAGAAAGCTATGGTTCTATGGTTAAATATAACTGATAAATAGTCCAAATAAATAGAAATAACACTCCAAAATCATCATTGTAAATGCTACAAGCTAGTTATCTCTTAATAAAAAGTCCCAAGTGTTTTATTTTTGGTGTTAAAAAAATAAAAGGCTAATAATAAAGCTGCTGTCATATAATGCTCACTTCAATAACAAATTAATGTTCATTTCTGAATCACAATATTATAATGTTTAGTTTGAATAAGATTAAATATTAATAACATCATTAAAGAGGTGAGCATTGGTTAATAACAAAGGCAATCTAGCTATAAAATGTAAAAAAGCTGTGATTTTAACAATAAAAAAATGAAAATGCTACAGTAAAAATGTGTTAAAAAAGTTACATGCGTTTTCTGCCTTTATTGGGACAGGACAGTAGAGAGCTGGCAGGAAAGCATTGGGTGGAGAGAGTGGGGGGAAGGATGGACAAAGGACCTCGAGAAAGGAATCGAATTCGGGTCACCGTGAGCACAATTGCGCTGTATGTCAACACTTACCACTAGGTTATTGATGCCGACAAATTCCTGTAAAATTTACAGGTGAAAAACTGTAAACGAATTTCCTGCATTGCATTTCAATTTTAGTATGAAATAACTGTTTCTTCTTAGTTTTTCTTATCAGTTATGTTTATTAGGGTGGTATGTTACGTGTATTTGTAAGTGATATTTATTGCGTATTGCAGTTTAATGATTCTCACCATGATGGTGTTTTGTGTTTGTGTGAATGACACTGACCACATTCTATATATGTTGATATTGAAAGCTGCTTGTGATGGGCTTTGGTTCATCATGTGACTTTATCATCACCACCTGCATTTGGTGCTTATCTGTGTATTTCATACAAAACAGATTTCAGTTCTATAGGTTGGTATATTATCACTGTATCAGATAATGAAATTACAGCATTTAACTGTAAATTTAATTAAAAAACATAAAACCTAAAATGTTGTTACCATATTTTGTTATGATAGGAAACTGTCTTTTTTTTTTACAGTGTATACATATGAACAGTTCAGATGCAAAATCCTCTAAAAGCCATCTCGGTCAAAAATGAGATTATGACACTGTGACACTGCAGTGAATGCTCTCTGCACACAGTATATGTTCATCAAGTTGTTTCACTTTAAATATGTTAAATGCCAGTCTCAGGTCATTGAGCAGTACCAGAGATTACAGTACATAGAAACCTATACAAAATAGCCAGCTTTGCAGCTGAACTCTTCATATATATTTACATTACCTTTGTTATTTTATATATATATATATGAGAATATGATACACTGAAACAAATCACTAAGTCTACAGCCAGTAGTTTCATGAAGATGCAACAGGTTTTTTTTATTTATATTGTCTGTCTTGAACTGTGGCATTCATTCATGGGACACCAAAAGAAAAAGAAAAAGAAGAAGCTGCTCTCAGGATAATAAAATACGTAATGGTCTATCCAGGTCAATGTGTCAGCCTAGAGACTCCACTAGAAGACTCATTGTTTTCCATTAAACAGGGTAACAAGACAAGCTCTATCCTTCACTATAAATTTAATCTCAGATGCCATCCGTTACGGCTCTTCCTTGGAGCAGGAATGCTGAGGACGTCCTATCTGCAATCTTTTTGAAAGACGTTTCAAGACCGAAGGCTGAAAGATCAGGTATCAGCGAGGGGATAAGAGATGATTTACACTTGACTGGGGCAATACGTTTATTGAGGTGAGCCTGTGCTTTTGGAGGGAGGCGATATTTATTGCCAGCATATTGCACCAGCAAATTTCTTTGACAAAAGTGTAGAGAAAAGTGACTGGTGTAATGGAGAACAGAATCAATGATACGTTCAGTCTAACATGTGTAAAAGGAGGATTTCTTGACCTATAATGCACACTTTACTTTGGATAAACTTGTACTGAATGGCCTTTGACTTTTACAGCAATTTAACAGTGTCTGTTTTAAACATATAAGATGTGATTAAACCTAATGTATTGCTTCATTCGATTTACTCAGTAAGTGCACATAGTTATAAATACTTTTTTTTACAGATTTCCGGAAAATAGTCAAGATGTAAACATCTAATTTCCTGAAGTAAACTATGGCTACTATATACAAAATGTTTTTAACCGTAAAAAACCGCAGTGGTGACAGTAACGAAGTAGTTGTAAGTACATTTTTCAAGTATCTGTACTTTACTGGAGTAGTTTTATTTTCAGCAACTTTTACTTCACTACATTCCTAAGCAAAGGATCGTACTTTTTACTTCACTACATTTCATAAAACATATCGTTACTC
>JAUCNO010000044.1:6672416-6685367 GCA_032353835.1 Enteromius viviparus
TAAGACATTTGTATGTCTTCAGAACGCAAATTAAGATATTTTTGATGAAATCTGAGAGCTTTCTCACCCAGCACAGAGAGCAACTACCACAGCCAAGACACAGAAATGTAGTGAGGACGATGTTAAAATAGTCCATGTGACATCAGTGGCTTATTCTTTACTACCCATCTGTGCCTTGGCTGTGGTAATTGCGTTGCTGTCTGTGCAGTGTGAGAAAGCTCTCAGATGTCATCAAAAATATCTTAATTATTAATAAGAAATAAAAAACTTTAATTTTTAAGTGAACCATCCATGTAAGTACAATAAATATCTGCATGTTTAAGGTTACACCTTATCAGTGTTAGATTACCTGTTCATTCTACATTTTATTACATGTTCATTTTACATTTTACATTTTATTAGCTAGACCTAGCTAAACCTCAGCGGTTTAATTCAGTCCTGCAATGCCTTATAAGATAAAAATTTGTTGAAACTAAACTGTTTAGGTATTTTCACATTACCATGAAATTGTATCACCTTCAATCCACTATTTATTTACAGTGTGTGCATGATACTCCGGCACCTTCATATTTTGGTAATATGTTTTTGTAAGCACATTTTGCCAACCACATCAATCTTAATTAAATCACTACTATTAATTTTGTTTGAAACATTTCTAAATTATATATGATTTATGTTTTTGGATATAAATATGACCAGAATATCAACATGTCTATTAATATGCATGCACTGTAAATATTTTAATAAAAACGTTGTAACCTTTGTGATGGGTCATTTATGGCAGGACAGATTAGACTACATTTGTTTTAGTTTGGTATTCCTATCTACAGAAAAGCATCTCACCTAATAAAAGTTCTTCCACTCAAATTAAGTTGGCGAAGGAAGGATGACACTGTTGTTGATGACTGTTTTTCTGAACTTCTCCTGTTTTGCGGCTCACTCCAGTTGTCGCTGTCCATTTTGTTCCATCCTCTGGATTAATCCACACAAAAAATATTGAGGCAACATTAATTGGGGTAAAAATGGAAAACACATTCTATACATAGACTGTTAATATATGTAACCTAATGCTTTGAACTCTCTTTGAACTGTCATACCCTGTAGATTTACTCCACTCTAATCACTGCACTACGGCCACATGGTTTAGTGACTGAAGCAGAGTAGGTACTGTACAAATATATTAATGTATAGGGGTTATTACACAGAGAACAAAAGCAGATTTTAAAACTTACTCTGTGTTGTATCTAAAGCATCTGCAAATCCCAAGTGAAGCATAAAGCAGAACCTGATTTTGCTGAGTTCGAGGTGTCCCTTGGTCAACATCTTTGATCACAACAACATTGTGATTAGCCAATCAGATTTGAAAAACCAGTTATAGTTTTTGTGAAGTTTAGGCTTATGATCAGTGTTTGGTGCTTGTACATCAGTGTCAGTCATCTATCAGCTCCTCTGATTTTAGGCATTACTCATGGGTAGGGTTAGGTTTAGGTGTAAGTGTAGAGATATGGTCAAAACTAAAATTTTGGAATAAAATGTTGTTCCAGGGACACGCCGAACTCAGCAAAATCAGGATGTGCAGGGAGTAAATGCATCTTGACATGAGAATTTTTTGATATTTTGACTAATAACATGACAAAATACTAAGTAAGATAAGCCTTTTTACAATTTTCTTAAAATTATAGACAAGTTTTTCTTACCAAGCATTATCAGTCTTGGAGTGGCAGGCAAGCTAATTTCTTCCTAAATGGATGTTTTTGTTGCAGTTGGCTTTAAAACACACAAAAGACAACATGCTTAAAATGCAGCCTAAACAAATAACAAAAACTGTTTTATGTAATTTACAAGTCTGTTTGCCTACTTACATCTAGGAAATGCTTCATCAAAAGAAGCCCTGCAACTATGCCAGTCCAATTCTGCATGGCTGTTGTTTCACTCTCAATGAACCCGAATCTCTCTGTTCTGGGTCTGTCTTAGGGCAAAAAGGTCTTAAAATTAACGGTGCGGTGACTACAAACTTTAAGTCTATACATTATGGAAACCCTAAAATTATGCAACTTTTTTTTATTTTTATTTTTTTACCTTAACTGTTTGCTGGTCAACTCTCTGTTATGTGTCATGTTCTGCAAACCTGTGTCATTCTTACTGTAGGTTCCCTCCTCATACAAGACCTGCTGCACTGTTGTTCTGGTTCCCATCTAAATCATACAAATAAATCCTATCAATCCAATTGTCAAAATGTGAAGAAAAACATCTTTGTGTCAAAATTAATAAGAAAGGTACATTTGCATGAAAGAGGCCTTTGGGGTGTACAGTTAATCTAAATTCATTTAAAATATACATCTCAAACCCCACAAAATATATCTATAACGTAAACAATCTTATTCTAAAACAAGAAAGGTGACGTTAGCTAGCAATCAACAGTTTTGTTTAAATGAATGTGTTACTGTTTTTTTCTCAACTTGTTAATGTTACTTCAAAAAAGAAAAGCACAATAATTAACTTAATTTTTAGATAAGACGAATTCCGCTCATTAAAATAATTCGACATTTAAACCGGCAATACAATAAACTCACAAAATAGTTTGTGAAATGAAACGTTAGCCCAGTTTACCATGGTAAATAAAGGCAATGTCGCCGAGCGAATGCTTTCATTATCTAACAGCCGTGGGCAAGTTATTGTCAACACAAACCATTGTTTTACCTTGATTATACACTGGTCTTTCTTATTTTTTTAGGAACAAACGTTTCGTCAGCTGTGCCCGTCCTTTTGAAACTCCCTCCTCCACAGGCCAAACCCGAGGCACTGCAGATCCTATTGAAATCGTTCCAGCTGGTGCCTATTGAAATCACAAATAATCTAGTTAATTATAATCAAAAATGAGAAAAAGAAAAAATACTGTATGTCTAGATTAATTAAAAATGGTACACTGTCATCTGATGCAAATTGACCGATGTAACGTTAAGCAGAATTACGTTAATAATAAAAATACAGCAAATCTCGAACTGCATAAAATAAATCTAACGTAACGGTACAAAAACAAGAACTATGGCTAATCATCAACATACGTTTACTGTTAATATTTATAGTGTTAATAACCTATAACTCCAGATGTTAAATTTCTCAACTCGGTTGTTACTAACCCACGTTAACTAACGTTAACTCCAAAACGGAGACAATTACATTAACCAACTTCGCGAAGTCAAACTTTGCTCGTTTAAAATGATTTGGATTTTATTTTGGAAATTGAATAAACTCACAAAATTGAATAAACTCACGTCTGTGAAATTAACTACTAACGTTAACGTTACCTCAGTTCAGTGTAGTAAAGCTTACCAAATGTTACCAAAGTTGACGAACACAAATCTAAAATCCGCGGGTTGTTACGTTACCTTAACTTAATGTCAGCACACACACACACACACACACACATTTTTTACCTTGCTTGTTGGTCTCTGGCATATAAAAATGTTTCTCTGGTGTGTCAATAAAGATGTCCTCTGGAATTGCGCCACCGTCCTCAGACCAAACCTGAACAAATTCTGTGGATCAAAATCAAATGGCTGCTTTGGGCGCTAAAGCCGTTGTGGAAAATACAGTATTATACATCAATTTGAATAAATGCAGTAAATCGCTGTATTTGGTGTTTGACGTCACAGAAAATTCCCATGATGCAAAGAGAAATACAGTTTTTAACTGTCAATAGATTTTGCAGTATTATGCTGGATAAAATACAGTAATTAACTGCGCAAATTACAGACATGTCTAACAGTGTAGGGTTATAAAACCTTGCTTTGGAGCAGGGTTAGCACCGCATTTGTGCCTTGCTTTCTTTCTTTCATACTTTTGTCTATGTTTTCTTGCCTTATTTTTCATGCCTTTTTCTTGCTGGTATGTAAAACGCTCAGATGTGTTTTCAAGATTCTATATGCAACAAACTTTAAACGTGAACGTGAAAGAACGCAAAACACACGCAAAACACACTGAATCCGGTGTAATTCAACCAATCTGACAATGACTTTGAAACTCTTTAAGTGTTTCCAGATAAGAGCACAATATGCATCAGATATTTAGGTAACGTTCCATGGGTGTGACATCTGAGGTTAAGACTGGAGCACACAGCGCTCTCACTTTCTCTTGTTCGCTGTCGTCATTTTAAAGTAATAATCAAACACTAAATAATCTGACAGAACGATTGAACAAAGAAATTAAAATGTGTACAAAAAGTACCATAATGATTACTTTTATATTATTAGTAATAAAAATGGCAAACATAATACGTTCTCATTTGCAAATCTTTAAATGACTAATGAAGGTTTGGTCAGTGTGAATTAAATGCTGACAGGAGGAGAATTCAGCTTCACTGGAGACACATGATCGACTAACTTTAAACTCGTGATTTCAAATTATGCTGTGCTTTATGCTTTCATTCATGTCCTTTTCACTGTGAGCTTTATGCAAAATTGAGTGTCACCTTGGCTTTATTTGAAAAAAGTGTCAAAAAAACACTAATTATACCACTAATTGTATGTAAAAGCATTTTTTTAAGTGTCTTTCATTTGATGTATATTACCACAGCACTGCAAGATTTAAGTGGGGATGCCAGGATGCTTTAAACCCTCAAGTGTGTGAGGCAGTTGCATTTGTTGCAGGGTCTCTGGGGTTTTCCACCTGGCTGTGCTTAGGCCATAGACATACGACTGATAAAAAATTCACAAGATAGCAAATATAGGAAATGGATGGGAGTGATTGGCCAGGGACCTAGTAAGAGGCAGTTTTTAAAGTTTTTTATGGCATTTCTTCAACATTTGGTTCAGCTGTTCCAACAACAACAACATATGCCATATCGGAATGCATTTATGTCACATCTTTAATGTATTGCTCGAATCATTTAATTCAGACATATGGGTTGTGACACGTGCAATAGAAAATAAAATGTAGCCTTGGGAGCTTAGCATTTCAATTTTCCTCTTTGTATCTTTTGTTTATCGGTTGTATGCCATTAATCTTGTTCTTGATTTTCAGCATCCATTCCCTACTTCATGCACCCATTACACCAGTGTGGTAGGTGTTCATACGCGTTCTTATATAAAGTGTTGTTCTAACACACATACAATTTATTTTCAAAGCTTGAATAGATATTAATATATGCTATATGAGTATGTATGAATGCATGTGTGAAAGCTTCATGTTCACACAAATATGCTTTCAAATGTTTATGAATTTGGCAGAATATTGGTTTTGATGAGGTTTTTTTGGCAGTTCTAGTTTATTAGAAATTAGTTTATACTCATGTTTGAATTCATGTGGTACTGTTTTTATGAGGTTTTACATTTTTAACAGTGTCATGTGGTCATTATTTTTAATCAGTAAAACAGTCATAATCAATAAATTAATCAATATTTAAAGATAGTTTTATTCCTTTCTTTATTTATTATTAATATTATTATTATTATTATTATTTAAATATAATTTATTATGTATATATTTATTATTATATTACAATAGTATGAATTATATAAATACAAATTCAAATATCTTTTTTAAGAGTTTGGGAAAGGACTACATTTCAACTGAAGGTCTAAACTGATTTTATTTTAATGTTTCATGTTTTAGGAGATAATTAACCATGGCACACATTCATCAAGGATGTCATACTTATGACATTTTTTATTGTAATGTAAAATTAAAAAAATCCTAAACAACTCATTTTAAATTTAAAATGAAAATGAAAACATCCACATCATAGGTGTATGAAAATGTGAATTGAATTTTAATAATTTTTTGTATTAATTTATACATTTACTTTGATACAAAAAAACAACAACAACAAAAAAAGCATAATTTAATTTACCAAATTAAATGTATAATAAATGAGATTGTTTAGTGGCATTACATATATGCATATCTCATTTTGATATTTACCAGGAACATAAAGTATGTACAGTTTTACATGTTTTATGTTTTAAGTTTTATTTGTTGTAAATGTTGTAGAAAACAACAAAAGTACCCTGGTCACAACTCCCAAGGCTCTTTTCAGTGTGCTTCTAAAAGGTTTCATTAAGATCAAGGAAGCTGCCTTCTACTGGAGATCCTGATGCTAAGAACAGTCGTCAGTCGCACCCAGAGGAGTTTTGGCTTCCGCACCGTAGATGAGGGGATGATTCATGATTGACTAGCATGAGAGGAAAAGAGTTATTTATCAAGAGCTAGATGCTGCCAGAATGCAAATGGACTGTTAATTGAGTGTTGGATGAATCTGAGTAATGGGTGGAGATTTTCAGTCATCAGTGAACATCACCACTGAAGTGTAGACTGAAACACAGAATACGACGAGTGTTTAAAAATGGAGAGCAGATCTTGCACTGAAAAAAAGGTGACAATAAGTTGGCATGGCCTTTGTTACTGAAATTCAAGTAATTATTTGAAGTACCATAAATGTCTTGACTGAACTTTAAATGTCAAGTTTCTGTGACTAAAACACTGTTGCTTTGTGTTCTTGTAAGTTTTAGGTAGGGTAAACTGAAAATAGAAAGTAAAAATGTTTAAGACGACATTGATATCTTAATACTCTACAAATAAAATACTGCCGTGTTCCAGTTGGTCTTTTCATTGCTGCATTGTAGCTTGTCTTTCATCTTTTGTTTAATTTCATGTTCTGCACTATAGAGTTGGGGCCAGGTGTTTTGCAGTACCTTGGCCAGCACTATTTGAATATAATATAGTACTTGTCAGTTCTCCATTTTCATCTACATGATGAGAACACAAAGCTCTTTTTTCTTAAGCAGCTGGTCCAGAGGGATTTAAAATCGCATGACTTTGTTTAACACGCTGAGCATTTGTATTCAGAGAGAAAGAGAGAGTCATGGCTTTAAACTGTACATGAACTGTAGAGTAAAAAAAAACTACAAAAAAGCTTTTTTGTCACTTTTTAAAAGGATGCAAATTTAAAATGTATGTTTAAGGAGTATTTAAACATTCTTCAACATTTTTATAATGTAAATAGTAGTAGTTGTAGTAGTATTTATAATAATAATACATTTTAATTAATTTAATGTAATTAATACTATTAACTGATTTTTATAGTAGTAGTATGATCACTATCACAGTTTTATCATCATAATTACTAAATAATAATTATTAAATTAATTCACATTTAAAATATTTAAAAAATATTTACAAAAACAACTATTGTTATTTTATTTTTTAATTGTTATATAGTAATATTGAAGATAGTAACGTGAGAATGATAATAATAATAATTATGATAATGATAATAATAATAATCATAATAATACAATATTTATGGTGATTTTATTGTTATTATTATTATTATTATTATTGTTATTATTATTATTACTATATAATATTTATAACATTAATTCACATTTGTAATAATCTTTACAAAAATATTTACAAAAAACTGTTGCTATTTTAGTTTATAACTGTTATATAGTAATAATGAAAATAATATTTAACTTTGATTTCATTATGTATTGTTATTATTATTATTATTATTATTACTCCTACTGTTATTATTATTATTACTATTATTGTCATAATTTCTATATAATAGTTATAAAAACATTTTAAAACATTTACAAAATATATACAAAACAACTAATATATAATAATATGAGTGATAATAATAATAATATGTCAAATATGTCATTTTTGTTTTAAAATACATGTTAAATGTGTCTCTTATTAATACAGTGCTATCTATAAATGCCTGTCAACAGAAGAAAAAGTCTCTCTCTCTCTTTCTCTCTCTCTTTCTCTCTCTCTGGTATGAATGGAGTGCATTATAATACAGTCCAATTCTAGCCAAAAGATCAGAAAGCTTTAAGGCAGAGCAGATGCTGTTTATTCATGTCAAGGAACATCTGGCAAACCCTTTCGTGCCTCTCAGAGGAGACTAATGGACTCATTAGGTCTGCATCATTAAAGGATGGACTGGGAAATATTAGAAAAGTCATGCAAACCTGACGATTTCTGTTAATTATGCAGCATCATTCCAGTAAACGAGCTCCTTCATTGGCCACTGGAGTAGCAAACGATCCGAGATCCTCCACTGTTGTCGTATACTGCACCATGTCATAAAGCGTTCGTCTGAAAGCTTTGAAACACACAAACACATCCACAAACCATAAACATGTCAAACTCTCTTTCTAACTGGCTATAATGATAGTGAGTAATGAAACCGATAAAGTAGGTTGTAAAAATACAGACAAGTGGAATAGGATGATGGACACAAAGCATACAGTTCACATGTTAATGAGCTTGCTAGTCATAGTTTTTGGAATCCATCAAGATCGCAAGCACTGCTTAGTATTCATCGTGCATGGGAATCTTATATGATAACTGTTGATCTTCTGGCATATCATTTAAACAAATTGGAATCAATGCAAAAATATGCATTAGCAAAGCAGCAATGTGCTAAACACAGGCGTCGACAGCCTGTCAATTCAGATTAGCAGCGGTAGTCTAGCCAACTCAGACTGCTGAAGGGTAACTGCTGTTTCTTCTTTAAGTACTTTCGTTGATTTGTCTCTGGAGGCATTAATGCACTAATATTAGGATAACTTATGAGAGTAAATAACACATGGAGATTTACTTTTTGGTCAAGGGATAGAATAATGTGCTTTACACATGGGCCTGGATCAGCGTTATGTACAGTATCTTTCCTGGAAGATTGTTGTTGTCATCCAGTCATAGCCAATCACGAAAAGCTGTTCTAGAAACAACAGAAGTGGTTGATCCAAGAAACTGTCCTATTTGTTTAAATGATGTTCATTACAAGGCCTATATAGATGAAAAGAAGGTGGAGTGGTATTGAACACAATGCTTTACAGCAGCGGTTGTTGTATAATACAGCTTGAGTGGGTTGAGGTTTGATTGTTAGGCCTAAGTGTTCTTGTATTTGCAGTATAGCACTGTTTGGGCTCATGGCATAAATCTACCTTTTTTAGCCAGACACAAAGTACATACCAACCAGTACATATCACTGCAGTTTTGAAAAGAAATGAATACTAGAGGCAGTAAAACTCGGACACCCTTTATTCGTCTATAAGTTTCAATTAATAAAACGTAATTTTTCCACAATTACTTGAAGGATTGCATGTTATTCACGTTCACGTTACTTCAAAACAATATTAACATGTTAGGCGAGTTGAAAACTGATGTTTTTGAAATGTTAACACATATCCAGCTTCATATCTGTGGGTTTTCATAGACTGTAGGTTTGTTCGGAAGCTCACGGAATACGTACTTGAGAGACTAGGAGCTTTGGTTAAAATCCTGTGTAACTACAGTTTAAATCAGTCTAAAGGAAGTTGAAATGGCACAGTTGCATCAACAAATGCCTTTTTATATCAGTTTTGCATTTGTTAACATTATCAGGTTTGCCTGGCTTGCGCGACTATAAAGCTCATAGGAGCTTAATCTGGCCAAGCTACCTTACTATCCGCCTTCTGGGAGGCGGGCTTAACCTGCGTCCATTAGATGACTCTTTATACTACTGGACGAATTTACAACCAATCAGACCACTCATTCCGATGACGTATGTGGAACCTGAAGCCACCGTAACCTTCATTAAAGCAGTAGGAAACTGTTTTTACTTAGTTTAATTACTCCTGCTCTGTTTTCAAAGAAAAGCTGTCATGAAAATTTCTCAAAACAGCTGCAACAGCAGAGTCGAACGATTGTTGCTGCTCGGTACACGCCATGTTTGAAATGGTTCTCAGACGCAGAACTGCTGTGTCATCGCATTACACTCACCTCAATCGTGGCGGGGGGAGGGGAGCTCGTTTCTCATTGGTTCCCACTTTTTTGGGAACAGAAATGCTCTAAAACAGCAGCTTTGCCAGACTGACTTGGCTCGCGAAATTGAATGTAGCATCACAGGAAGTATGGGCGGGCCCAGTCTACTATCAGGTAGGTTTAGGGTTGAAATCGGTGTAGACAGTGGAATGACTTTTAGCAACAGTGCACTGATATTTTAGTTTTAAACCACCGCAATAACGTAATAAAACAAATGTGCCAGAGTTCACATATTGTTTTTCAGTGCCACTCAGAGGACATTTCTCTTTAAACCTGCAGCGTAACATGCAGTAAAGCACATAAAAATGGTATGAGACCAGGAAGAGCAATAGTGCATAAATAAGTATAAACTCTTCACAGTTTCCAGTGATGTATTACTCCTCCTTTTATGAGCAAAAATTATAGCATTTTGTTACCACTGTTTATTTGACATTTGATTGCATTGTTTGCTTTAACACAATGTTTTTGTCATCAATATGTTGATAATCTTTTTGTTTTGCTGTCCTCCTACCCTCTGGCGATTATCTAAATTCATATAGATAGCATTTTATTATCATTGCTTTTTTTGTTTGTTTTTATACTGTTACCTTATCGAAACAGACCTTTGAACAAACATTTAGGAACACAGTGCTTTATAGAACCCAATGGTATGAGTGAGCAATCCCTTTGCTAATGTATAAACGTTACTAGGAAATGTTCTTCCATGTACGGAAGAGATGTTCTACATAATGAATGAAGTGATTCCCCTTTCCTCAGATCTGTCCACTTCTTTTTGCTATCCTTGACTTCACACTTGACTCAGAGTTAAGAGCTTTCTTTATCTGCACAGTGAAGTTTGGTGGTTTAGTACAGCGAAGAGAATCAATTCCTTGCGAGATCTGGCAATTATTGCGTTGCTTATGATTTTAGTGAATAGGTTTCAGCAGGTGTGAGAAAAAAAAAAATGCATGCAATTAAAGCACCCAAATCAAGGTCTAGTCTATCAAGCGGCCAGCCGGAGGCAAGGTATTAATGATTTAACTGCTGAAGATTTCCCATATGAAGATGTACAGTATTAAATGTGTTACCGCAGCACAAAAAATGCCTTCAGTGCATGTGATTATTACTAAATTGTATGTATTTTAAGAGTTGCTAATTCATATGAATGACCTACACCTAACCTGCCCCAAAGCCTACCCATCACTGGGGTTTTAGACAAATCATTCAAAATCATATGAATTTGCCATCTCTTCAAATACATATGAATCAGTCGTGAGACTGTGTTGGGCTATCCAAGATGTAGATTACTTTGTTTCTTTATTAGAACAAGTTTGGAGAAATTTTGCATTACATAATTTCTTTACAAATAGACCATCTGCTGTGAATGGGTGCCGTCAGAATGCGAGTCCAAACAGCTGATAAAAACATCACAAGAATACACAATTAATACACACGACACCAGTCCATCAGTCAAAATCATCCTAAACAAAACGTGGGTTTGTAAGAAACAAATCCATCAAGACTCAAAACCTTAATTTACGAATGAAAACAGACCAAAGTAGTTCTAAACAAAAATCTGTTTTGGATTTTGATGTGAGAGAACATTTTTTTTTTTTTAATAAATAAACATTTTGTGTGAGTGAGCTTTAATTCTTTTGAGTGTTACTTTAAAAGAGCAGCCCATGATTTGCAGAATGACTTGAGGCTTTGAAGACGTCTTATCTCAGGTATTTCTTTAGTTCTTCTAAGTTGGATATTAAACTATTATCTTGTGCTTTATAAAAACACAGCCAATATAGCTAATGTGATTTTTGGAGATTGTTGTTGTGAAATGTTTGCATAAAATTATGGACTTGTTTTTATAGCCAACAGAACATTTGTCTAGGAAGCAAGTGAGATACTGGAATACGTTATTTGATGTGAGCTTCATCCCAAATATAAAATTTCCCCCTCTATATCCATTTTCATCACACATTAATTGGTATTTCATTCCCCCATATTGCACAGATGTCATTGTCTTTGCCAGTCATCATTTGGCTAATACTTCAGAAATACACACACACCCGACTCAGTCGTCTACCCATTGTCATGGCAACAGCTGCTGAAAGGCAGAAAAGGAGATATGACAGGTTCCTTATCAACACATTGAAATATTAAAGCTATCAAAGATCTTTTGACCCCCCCCCCCCCATTCCCTCATCCCTCAAACACTTTCTTTCTGAGTCATTTCATAAACACTTTCTCCTTTCTCTGCTCCTCACTTCACTGACGTCTTACATTGATTTAAAGCAGGATTGCATTTGTCCTCTGTCTGTCTCTTTCTCAGTTTGGCCTCTTTTTCCTTGCGCATAATTTTGTTGTCTCAGTCGTATCCCATTGTGTATAGTCTGCCCATGATGATGGATGAATTCAGTTCCTGATAAGGTATTTGTTTCCAGTCAACATCATTTACCTTCCCTAAACACTTGTGCCTGTGAGGTTTTTTTTTTTTTTGCTCTGTTTGATCAGCAGAAGCTCTGGTGGGATTTTTGAGGATTTAGATTGGACATTTTACTGAGTCTGTTTAGGTTAAACTGAATGCATGCAAACATTTACAAAACTAAATTACAGGGCCTAAGAGAGAGATTGTATTTTATTCACACCCTCAGTTTTGCACTGAGATTGAAATGCATTAATTTCTAAAGAAAATAATAGATTTGCATGGCCACATTATTGTCATTAAAACATACCACATTCAGTTCACTTCTGTATGTTGCGTGTGGATACACATCTGACTCACATCTGTTAACAAATATGCTTGTCAGTCTCAAACACTGGCAGTGTGAACGTAGCCAAAGTGACACTCTTATAACACTTATAATAATCTCTTGACAGACTCCAGTGTCTCATAGGTAACACGTTTTGAAAAATGAATTTAGCGACACTGTCTTTGTTTCCCTGCATCAACACTTCTCTTTCAAACGCACCATCTATCAACAACTCCAGCCTCACAACGTTTCACAAAGCCTTCAAATGCCACAGACCTCTCATTATTTCCCAGTATTTGCTGAAGAGAGGTCTCAATCATGCTGCATTCTGTCTTTTGGTGCATAGTCTTCTGTGAATAAAGTCAGTGGAGTTTAACAGTGACTGGTTGCCAAGTGAATGGTCTGT
>JAUCNO010000044.1:6694422-6709821 GCA_032353835.1 Enteromius viviparus
CTTGAAAAAAACGCTCGACACTGGGAGTCGATTCCTGACCTGGAGTCGATTCCGACACTAGGGCTAGTGAGAGTCGAAGAATCGACTCTTTTGGAGTCGACTCCCCATCTCTAACGCTGCTACCACTTGTTGGGGAGATCCGGTGCTCCCCTCCCGGGCCTGACAGCACCCGACAGCCCTAAACTGCAGTGCCTATACGGCCTGTGGAGAAGCTGCATCTGCAGTACATGCTATGGCGTTGTTGACGGTCCATCAGGCCGTGCAATATCCACCATGGTGGTTCAGGAGCACCATCTTTGGCTGTGTCTGGCCATCATGTGTGAAGCAGACAAGACACGCTTTTTGAATGCTCCTGTCCAAGACCCGCCTATTCAGCAATGCAGTGGAGAACTTTGCCTAGCAGTCCTCTGGCAAACTGAGGCCATTAAACACATCCTGCCTCGGCATGCAGCTGCTGCCTCCACCCGACCGCCGACAACAGCGTGTCAGTCAACTCATCACCCCTTGCTCCCACGCAGCCAACACAGCAGCCCCCATCTAGGCAGCATCGTGGTACCAGGACGCAAGCAATTGCAGATGCTTGCCAAACCTGGTGGCAAGTGCAGATGCAAGCAGCTCTGAGACGGGTTGGGTGGAGAATCTTTTGTTTTTTACCCCAAAACCCAAAATCTTGACAAAAGAGCAGTTTCCTCTTTCTCTGGGTCCCCAGAGCGGACGAGGTGTTGTGGACGGGCCAGTTTCATATCACACTCACTCTCCCCTCTTACAGGCAGCAGTGGGAAGACTGGGAGAACGAACCAATGGACTACCCACCTCACTTCTGCCAGAATGCAGGTAAGAGTTGCACACACTCAGACCCCACTTCGAACTGGCTACGAGACACCCGAGCCAGGTCCCTGCGTTCCCCCTTGCTGCCCTGCCACAGGCACATCGTTGGTCCCGTTGGTGCCGCTAGTTTGATCTCTGGAAGCTTGGATGAAACTTCCCAGTCCGTCTCATTGGCTTCTCCAAACCATTCATCTCGGCTATACGACTCAGTTCGCCTGACGTCTGCTTCATGTCAGTGAACGTTGTGGATGCCCGTCTTGTGTGCGGAGATTGCAGTCCTTCTAACAAAGAATGCGATAGAGCCAGTCCCTCCAGCAGATTTGAATGCTGGGTTTTATAGCCCTTACTTCATAGTGCCCAAGAACTGCAATGGGTTACTGCCGATCCTGGATCGGCAATTTTTGAATCAACCACTTGATGCAAAAATGCATCTTTGAGTGCATCCGTCCCCAGGATTGGTTTGCAGCGATCGACCTGAAGTTCGTACTTTCATGTCTCAATTCTTATGTGTCACAGGCGTTCGAAGGTTAAGCATATCGGTACAAAGTCGTACCCTTCAGGCTTTCCCTGTGACCCTGTGTATTTATGAAGGTAGCGGAGGCTGCCCTAGCTCCACTGAGAAAACAGGGTTTTCGCTTTTTCAATTACCTAGACAACTGGCTCGTAGTTTAGTCTTGGATTCAGTTGTGCGAACACAAGGATTTAGTGGTACAACACCTCAGCCTGTTGGGTCTTTTGGGTCAACTGGGAAAAGAGCAAACTCTTTCCAACACAGAGGAACTCTTTTCTTGTTATGGAGTTGGATTTGGTCGAACAAACAGCACAACTCGTGCAGCAATGTGCTCAGTCAGTGTTGAACTGCTTGAATATGTTCAATGGTAGGAGGGCATTTGGGGCATATGGCAGCAGCAGTGGCAGTCACTCCGTTGGGGCTGCTTCATATGAGACCGCTTCAGCACGGGCCTAGTTCGAGATGAGCATGGCAAGGTGGAATTTACCAGGTCCAAGTGACACTGGCCTGCTGCCAAACCTTCAACCTGTAGTCAGACCTTTAATTTCTCCGGGCAGGAGTGTGCCTGGAGCAGGTCTCCAGGCATGCTGTGGTGTTCACAAATGCTGGGGGGCCACGTACAATGGGCAGTGCAGTGGCACATCAACTGCCTAGAGTTGCTGGCGGCACGGCTTTCCCTGGGCCATCTCAAGGGACATCTTCGGGGCAAGCACGTACTGGTCCGTACAGAAAATACGGCGACCCGTGTGTACATCAAACGACAAGGTGGCATCTCGCAACTTGCACGCCACCTCTTACTCTGGAGTCGGAAGTATCTGAGGTCGCTTCAGACCATTCACATTCTAGGCTTGTGCAACCAGGCAGCTGACAAGCTGTCGCAAGCTGCACTGCCCGGAGAGTGGAGACTCCATCCCCAGATGGTTCAGCTGATTTGGGAGTGTTTCAGAGCCGCTCAGGTAGACCTGTTTGCCTTTCCAGAGACCTCTCATTGTCAGTTGTTTTACTCTCTGACCAAGGGAACTCTTGGCATGGACGGCAGATATATGTAGAGCTGCTGACTGGGCGACTCCTAACACGTTCGCTAGATTATATAGCCTCCAATTTTCCATATGCACTGAAATACTGTCCACATGAGTATACTTCCTGAGACCATCTATCGGAAGGCTGGACTTCCGTACGTCTCTGTTCATTAGAACAGGGACACTCCCAGTGTTCCAGTCTGACTGAAATTGGTAGTGCTTTGTTAACAGTGGCCAATGCCAGACAGAGGGGTCTCTCGAAGCGAGATCCCAATTTCGTCTGTCATATCCGACGTGACGTCTGCATTCCCTTTCTTCAGGGAATGAGGGTTACATACAAAACCAAGACATTCTACATTGTCTCCAATAAGAGCCCAGACTTTTTGTACCTTTACATAGTGCTGACAGTACAGATGTTGTGAAGAACCTTAATTTTTTTATCCAAACTCTGTCCAAGGTCTTCAAGGTTTGTATGTAAATATATCTTAAAGAGTCTGATTTTAGGTAAATCTTTGTTTCAATAGTCCTTTAGACATTCTGCTAACAGTAAGTAACGTTGCTTGTCAACTAACAGTCAGTAGAGTATTAGAAGACTGTCTGCTTAATATCTTCTAACACTTTATTTTGTTCAAAACATATTGGCTATGAAAAACTTATCTTAAACTTACATTATTTGACATGTAGTTGCAAAGTTACTTACTTAGTAAGTAGAATGTCTGAAATTGAGTAGCAAAAAAGTAACCCTTTTTTCTTTCTTGAGTTGAATTTTTCGTCAAGATGGCTTTTTTTTATTTTCACATGGACGTGAAAAAAAAAAAAACATGCACACACATTACAACTTTGACCCTCCTGAAATGTTTAATTTTTGTGTGCCTTATTCATCAGATGTTCAACCAAAGGCCCATGGGTTTGACGTCTGAGGCTGAGACTGCAACTGTGGTGTAGATGCATGCTGTTTCTCGCTTAGTTCACCAAGTGCATTCTGTTATATTTTTCAGGCCTTTGTAATAAAAACATAATCTAGCTAAATGAGAATTTCTGTTCTCAAGAGTAATCATCTGCCTCTGCACATATTACACCAACCACATTATCTTGGCATTTTACCTTTGCAGAATTGGAATTCAAGCCACCTATATGTGTTACATTTCATTTTCTGTCAGTATACGCTGACTTTCTATTCAAGACCTGAAAAGAAGACGAAATTTGAAAGAGTCTTTTCTCTCAAAAGAAAAAACATTTTAAGCATTCTTACACTCTTTGAAGCGGTCTAAAAAGCTTGGCTTTCAGTGATTGACTACAACAAAGTAATAGAAGCTGGAAAACACCGTTCTGACATTTTTTGAAAGATTACTGACTTTAGCAGACCCTTGATCAATACTATAAAAATCAACCAAGCATTGTGTTTCAGACTCGCATGCATCTGATTACCATTAGATCCGATAATGCTTTTGTCACAGTTACCTGAGTTCCTACATTTCTTGTGCATCAAGAGCTACTGATCACACTTGACTTAATCTGCCAGTATAGCTGAAGACACAAACAGAAGGCAAGGCGGACTCTTCCAACTAAATCATGTGGCAGGACAGAATCTACAGCTGCCCCCAGCAGTCTGTTGGGCTGTAACTCTTCATTCTGTGAAGCTGCGGTCCTGTCACTCAACACTTCATAAAAGCCTGGTCGGGTCCCCAGCACGATAACATCATCCGCCATTCTGTAGATTAGACCCTTTTCGCTTGGATTTCATCAAGATAATGCATGTTTTGTGCGTGTGCCATGACACGCTAATTGCTAGCCATTAGTGAAAGCATTTGGCAGGCTTCAGAGAAAGGCGTCTTATGCATACAGTCTTAGATTTCTCTTACAGGGAGTTCATTGTCACCCAGCTCTATTCAACACAAATGGGACTTTCTGTTACCCACAATTGTCTCTTCCTGTATTCGTTTTTCAGTGAAAGGAAGATAGACTACTCCTTTGTGGTTAATAAATGACATCATGTCAGATATCTTTTTTTAACCATTTTGTTTGTCTCACTGTAAAGTGTATAAGTACAAAATATATTAGAGTTATTTCTGAAGAGTTATGATGCTGAAAATGCAACTTTGCCAACACAGGAATACATTACATTAAGAAATATAGTAAACGTTGGTTGGTCCTGTTATCGCAAAGTCACTTGTCTTTTTGTAATGTGCATTAACAAATTTATTTGTTAAAAGTGTTCATGCACTAGAGTTTATGTTTGCTTTTTCATTCTGTTGTGTTTTGTGCTTATGTTTTAAATTGCCTTGTGTTGTGCACTACTAGGCCACTGTACAAAAGGCTTAAAAAACATACTAAAGGTGTTTTTTTCTCGCTGTAAGAGGTAGGGTTGGTGTAGGGCGATAGCACAGACGCAGTTTGTACAGTGTAAAAATGATTTAGCCTGTGGAGAGTCCCCATAAACCATACCAACGTGTGTGTGCATGTGTATCTTTCATAGGTTACTAAAAATCTATACGCATGACCTCTTTGTTTGATTGGTTAAGCTTAGAAATGTAGTAGTTGAAATACTTGAAACACTTTTTTATTTTAGTAGTTTGCATTCACTGCAATCATGACTAGACAAAAACATGTTTTGCCTCTATAGTTTAACTCTATAGAGTTTTGTAGCAATTTGTGGACCATTTTCCAGCCAAATGCATTGCAATTGAAACACTGAAGTGCCTAGCACTAGATTAAATCATTTCCGTGCATTAACCGTCTTAGATTTGTGCTTAACCACACAGAGATCTCATCGATTGAATAAAGAGTGCAGCACAAGGCCTGATCACAGATGTTGGGGATCATTCATCACCGTAGCATGTGTGGAACGGCTGGGTTCTGCTCTCACACTGGAGGCCACAATGTGATTTCAGATGCTCCCTTCCTGTATTAGTGATGCTGTCTGCACAAGCACATGGTTTATCACTTCAGCTAGCAATCAATTAGTTCCCAATCAATTGCCTCTCACTGGCCAACAGGCAACAAATTAGCAGCCTTTCTCCGCTTGCACTACACTTGTTTATCCCAGGAACTTGTTTTTCATCAGGAATCTAACCTGGCAGCTTAAGCTTGAAGTTTTGCCACGTGTATCCAGGTGTTTAATTAAACAAATATTTTATGAGCAAACATTCAGGCTCTTTCGGAAATAGACAAATGGATGTTTCTTTGTTTAAAAAAAAGGGTCACTTAGAGGAATGGAATGTATGTTGGGCATGAGAACAGAGCAGACGCTAAAAGCTGTTAATTACTAGTTCTCATTCAGAAAACAGTCATGTCAATTTCTATCTAATAACTAGCTGCCGTAAAACAGGAAAAACTTCCTTAGCATCATTTCTAAAGCATTTCTAAAGGTCTTTTTGTAACTGACACTTTCTAATGATTTCCATATTATTCTTTCATTTTAAATAGGCACATTAACCAAAAAAGAAGCTTATCCTGCTGTGTTTGTCCTCTAGTTTTAAAAGGCTCCGCTGCGCCATCATCTGTAAAGTGATGGCAGACCTCTCACATTATGCTCAGTGGCACCCTTTTGTTTTTGTTTTTTTGTTTTTTTTTAATGATCGCAGTCTTATTCATCTATTTTGTCTCTTCTTTTTTTAAATGTATCAGCTGTTCCAATTCCACTTCTCTGCAAATGTAATTTCCAAAGGTCACCTTCTCTGAGAATAAATTATCTCCACAATGCAAGGTCATTCTCCGTCTCCAGCGCATTCAGAACGAGATAACAGTTTTGTTCGGATTGCTGGCCCTTCTCTCTCTTTCTCTCTCCCCTGCATTCTCGCTGTCGTTTTATCTTGGTGAAAATTTCGTTTGATGGCATATTTTGTTAAATACAAATAGTCGTTTTGCAACTGTGAATTGATGAATTATCTCAGGTAGCTCTTTCTGTATGCCGTGATTTTTCCATTCATTTCAAAGCACTTTGACTGAAATAACAGTGTACAGTAAACAGTGAAAAGCATTTAAGGATCTGGCCATGCATTCTGGGTGTTTCTTCAACTATTTCTTTGACAGCTTTGGCTCCTGTCAATTCTTTATAATGAGCTCTCATAAAACACATTTTGACACAGTTTTCCGTTTGCTCGACCTCTGCACGTCAATTGGATTTTTCTATAGTCTTTGCCTCTGATGTCGCTGTTCACCATGTTACAACACTGCCTCATTCAACCCTGTGTGTTCGTTCACAGGTGTGCCTTATCAGGGTTATGTAGGGTTTTAAAGGGAAATCAATCAACAAATTAATTTATTAATCATTTTTAGGGGGAATAATCTTACATTTTAAAATTTTCCTTTACATTAGCTCTATGGTTAGTCTGTGCAAATGAGCTCAAAGAGTCATTCGATAACAGTTTATCATAAGTTTGAAACGTGAAATACACTTATTTAATTAATATGCCAAGCATCTTAATTAATAAGTAAATATAAACAGTTACTCTAACCTGTGGCCAACAAACTAAAGAACTATAGGGTTTCTGTCAAAGCAATGTAGCTTAGGATCTATTGGCAAACACAAAACACAAGTTGGTTCTTAATAAATGAAAACACAATTTATTTCTTGAAAACTAATCTGCTATTGCTAACTACTGCCTAGGATTAACCCGACACATTCACAAACACATTCACTCACACTGTCTAAAGATGGGAAAGAAAGTTACTGAGATTATCAAACATTTGCTAGTACTCATCTGAAACCACTACCGGCAAGTATCACTTTAGCAGAGAGTTTGTCCCTAGTTTTAACTTCAAATCTGAGTGGCTCCGTCAGCAAAGAATGGAAACAGTTATGTTACCAAACAGCGGATGCTCTCGTCTGAAGCGGGTTCTGGGTGTCCTTGCTGTCGTAGCAGATGGGTTTGGATAGTTCGTTACAGTTGACTTGTTTGGATCTTCTGTAGTTGAAAACGGTTCTTAAGGTGTTGTCTCAGAAGGAGGAAGCGGAGGCGTCCGGTTACTTGACAAAGAGAGATTGGCATGTACTTCTCTAAGTTCTAAGTTTCTCTGCGTTGCTTGATTTCCTATTTCCTGCTTTTAGCGAAAGAGGGGTCCTTACAGACAGGGTGACGCCAGGAGCGGGCTTGCTGTCTCCATTTAGGCAGTTATGAACCTAAATTAATAATACAATGCTTCTAGTTACGTTGGTTCCCCACACTTCCCTGTCATTGGTCCCGTTGCAGTGCATATTCTGGATCATTAACATGTATTAAAACACATTCCGAAGGAGGGTGTTCCCAGAGCTTGATATCTAACCTTAATAAAGTTTAATAACTTCTTCCTGATTACAGATATCGACCTCTCTTGCTTAGAAAACGATTCAACACCTCAACAGCCATCCTAGCATATCAAACACACTTGTATAGCGTCCTATCTGCGTTTCATTTATTCATTTCTCCATTCATTCATCAAACGAATACGCAGATACACGTTAAACAATAAGATCCGAATACATGAATAAAATATGTGACATACACATTGGCCTCTGATAGACGTAACACATTTAGGATTCCTTTCCAAATGTTGCACACTTTATCTCTGTCCCTTTGTTCGTAAGACTGGGAAAGCGCACGTTTCCCTTCGGAATGGAAAAATGTGTGCGTCTGAAGCTGTGGTGACCTAGATCACGCACGTACAGAGTTTCGGGTGAGTTTCCCAGTCCATAAATAAAAGCCACGTATATGTGAATTGTCCTTTGTCAGAAATGTACATTGCCCAATGTCAAAGTTCACACTTGAAAACCAGATGGCTGCAATCCGGTGACTTTAGCGTCTGTATGTTAATTGTGTTAGTGTCATGCGGAGTAATTGGAGTCCATCTTTCACGAGTTTGATGCTTGGTCAGTGTGTCCGAAAACAACAGATAACTCTTTGGAAGCTGTAAACATGCCAGGGGGGTATTCTTCCCCTTTTCCAAAAGAGGGTGTTAGTTGAGACAATGTGGCGCCAGTTGGCAGTGTCGATTCTGATCGATTTTGGTCTCTAGGTTGGGCAGTGAGGAAATTTAATAATGATTCTGCATATTCTATGTGATTGGTTCCCCACAGTTAATTAGTGGAATCTCTTGCTTTATCAATGGAGTTGGGACCATCAGTTTTGTTGTGCAGAAGTCTAGAAGGTAGAAGGTTACTACACAGCTGACAGCCCAAT
Organism: Enteromius viviparus; assembly: GCA_032353835.1. Taxonomy (NCBI): domain Eukaryota; kingdom Metazoa; phylum Chordata; class Actinopteri; order Cypriniformes; family Cyprinidae; genus Enteromius; species Enteromius viviparus. The sequence goes on from JAUCNO010000044.1 coordinate 6,702,939, forward strand.
TGGACAACTTAAAATTTATATGATGGCAAGAACAAATCAACTAACGTAGAAAAATGAGTGGCCATCAATAAATGAAGGTCAGTCAGTCCGGAAAATTAGAAAAAAACATCAAGCGTGACAATGAAACTGGTACACATGAGGACCAACCCAGGAAAGGAAGACCAAGAGTAACACCTGCTTCTGAAGACAAGTTCATCTGAGTCGCCAGCCTCAGAAATCGCAAATTAACAGCAGCTCAGATCAGATCAGATCTCTATTTTGGTCAAATAGCTGCCAGGAAACCACTGCTAAGGAGAGGCAACAAGCAGAAGAGATTTGTTTGGGCCAAGAAACAAAAGGATTGGACATTAGACCAGTGGAAATCTCTGCTTTGGTCTGATGAGTCCAAATTTGAGATCATAAGTTCCATCCGCCATGTCTTTATGAGATGCAGAAAGGGTGAATGGATGTATTCCATATGCCTGGTTCCCACTGTGAAGCATGGAGGAGGTTTCTTACGCAGCCATCAGTTGTTTTGTGCAGAAGCCAGGTTTCTACACAGCCGGAGAAGCTGTCGAACTGGGAGACCTTGATGAGCCGGTGGTAATCATTGCACCGAGGGTGCCGTCTGGTTTCAGGACTAGAACAATGGGCTGCAGCAGGGACTCCGGGAGGGCTCGATCATCCCCATCTTCTTCACTTCCTCCTCTATAGTTTGCCGACGGGCCTCGGTGACTCGGTAGGGCTGCTGCTGGATAATTTTTCCTAATGGGGTAAGGATGTCGTGTTGGATCACCGACGCGTGGCCGGGGGTCTCTGAGAACACATCCTGGAACTGACTGACCAGGTGCTGCAGCTCCGTCTTCTGAGCAGCCGACAGATGGGAACTCATGTTGACAACCACGGGTTTGTTGAGGGTTAGAAGCAGCGAGTTGGTCCCAGTCCCCGAACCACCTCTTTAACACGTTGATATGGTAGGTCTGTACTTCCTGCCTTGACTTGATAATTTACCTCGCTTACACGCTCCAGGACAGTGTAGGGGCCCTGACACTGGGCCATGAACTTGCATGCAGACCTTGGGACCATGACCATGACTCGATCTCCCGGATGGAACACCCATGGTTGGGAAGCCCGATTATAGTGGCGTTGTTGGACCTGCTGCGCTCTCGTCAAGTGCTCCCGGACTAACAGGATGTGCTCCACGACCATGTGATGCGCTGCCGGCTGCTACTTCCAGGGTTCTCGGGCAACGTCGAGCAGTCCCGTGGACAAATGATGAAGGCATGGTAATTTATTCATTAATTCATTCATGTGCCTGCATATAAGAAAACGTTATATAAAATGTTAGATTTAATAGTAATAATAATAATATTAAAATCAACCCCCAGCAGATCCTGTGGCCCACAATCATTTCTGAAAGGAAAATAAATGTCTGCTTTGTATAGTCGGGTACATTTACAACATTTCGTTTGAGTAAACTAAAGTTTGTGTATGAATATGAATAATTTTTAAGTATGGTAACTGCAAATATGAATATTGTTTATGAAAACGTAACAAATTTAAGTAAATCAGCCCCCAGGACAAATGCCTTTAGTTAAAGAGACGTTGTTTATGCCACTGATCGTCTTTCCCAAATTGTTGCGCACCTTTCTTTTGGCTGCCTTTGATGCGGTTTGTTTTTAGACGTGGAAGTTGTTAGTTACTGGATCACAGCAATCACAATGGAATGGTAAAAGCCTTCTCATTTGCTAATGGTCTTTAGCAGGCAATGCGGTTTGCTTCCCATCAGCTGAGTGGAAGAGCAGCTTCATTTGCTGTGGCTGTCTGCCAGTACAACTCTCTCTCTCTCTCTCTCTCTCTCTCTCTCTCTCTCTCTCTTTCTCTTTCCACACTACCCACAGGTCTATTCAAGCTCAAATATATAAACAATGATTTTGCCATCTCGTTATCATTGCAGACAGAGAAATTAAATATTGATTCTCCTTGCAGGGAAAAAGAATTGCTGTGCAGAAATTACCTATTCTCCCTCTTTCTCGCCGCTCCCAAGCTGTTTCTGCTGTCACATTTTACCTCAGGAATTTGTGGCTAATTTTGACTTTAATGGCTTTTGCTGCCTATGAAGATGAAGGAGTCCACTTTTTCAGAATAAAGCACCGAATGTTACAGTAATCCATGAACAGTGCAAAAATAGACTCACACTGGGTTTTGCAAATCATGATGTCACATAATTAATATGAATGAGTCAAGCTGATAATGCAGTTTATTATGTGCCCACGTTCCCTTCTTTTCCTGTGGCCCAAATCATTATTAATTGAGGGGGGGGAAAGGATTTTTTCTTTTCTTTTTTAAGTCAGACAAGTTAACCACATTAACAATGAGGAAGACTAAAGTTTCTGAACTAATTTAAATAATTATAAGATATATCTCATTCTACACGTATTATTGCAAGCTATATACTATATATATAGTGTTTTGTTTAATGGCCTAAAAATTGGTTAGAAAAAATAACAAAAAATATTCTTACAGAATCAAATTCTGTTAAACGTTTGAAAGAATAAATAACAGTAATACAAATCCTTTTACCAGATTTTAGATAGCAGTCCTTCACTTATAAATAATTTCTCCAAATATATATATTAGTTGTTTTAGAACTTATTAAAGTACATGCATACATTTATTGATTAAATGCTATTATTTATAAATTGAAATATTTAAAATATTTATAATAATGTAGGCATCTTCCATTTTTGTATTCAAAGATTAATCAGAAATATTAACCAAGTTTTTGAAAAATCTGTTTTCACTTCTACACCCAGAACCCAAGAAGTCTGGCCTCTTTCTTTCAGCAATAGTTAAAGAAGAAAGGAAAAAGACTCACACATTAGACTCAACTTGTGAACTAATGCATAAGCGTGTTTACTCATAGGGATTTAAAAAATGTCTAAGATAGAAACAAAATGGTACAGTGGGGGACATTTGGTGAATAACAAGTACACACGGACATTATTCTTTTAATTGGTACACTTGTATTTTGTTTATTTGGTGGATATAAGAAAACAAGCCTTCTGGGAGGAAACAGCCTTCTGGAAAAATGTACTGTGGACAGATGAGACAAAAGTAGAGATTTTTGGTAAAAGATATTGTGGCACTTTTTACAGAAAAAAGAAATAAGGCCTTCAAAGAAAATAACACAGTCCCTATAGTCAAACAAGGTGGAGGTTCAAAGATGTTTGGGGTTGTTTTGCTGCTTCTGGCACTGGAGGCCTTGACTGTGTAAACGGTGTCATGAAATTTGATGATTACCAAAGAAGTGTGGGGCCAGTTTTAGAAAGCTGTGTCTCCCCCAGAGGTCATGAGTCTTCCAGCAGAACACTGACCTGAACAGACTTCAAAAAGCACTTAGAAATGGTTACAAACAAATCTGAACGACCTGGAGCAGTTTACAAAAGAAGAGTGGTCAAAGATCCCATTAGAGCGGTGGAAGAAACCCATTTATGTTTACAGGAAGCAAGTGATTTCAGTATTTTTTTTCCAAAAGTGGTGCTACCAAATATTACTGTAAGGGTGGCAGTAATTTTGTCCAGTGCATTTTTGGGGTTCTGTGTGGAATTGTATCGAATTTGACTTTTCTTCTCTGTGGGTTTTTTGTGTGTTGTTGCAAGGGTGTCTATATTTTTGGCCATGTCACTGTGTGTGTGTCTGTATATATGTATGTACAGGGCTCCAATTTCTGAAAAATAAAAAAAATCTCCTCCGTAAAACCACCATCCCCCCTTACCATCCCCTTTGGATTATTCATTTAGTATATTGGGTAAAACTTATCATGCACATAAAATGTTAAAATTGTATACTTATGTTAATTCACTAAATAAATAACGGCAGTTGGCCAATCAGAACTCGGATGGCCTCGCTCCCTGCCTCCCAATGTGTATAGCTGACTATCCACCCTCCCTAAATAATTGTTCAAAACCACTAATATCTTATAGAATTTAAGATGGATAGGATGAACATTGGGACACAGTCACTATTTTTGTTTCTAATTGAATCAGTCGTTGAACGAATCCTTTGATTTAAATTATTCAATAGATCATTTATTATAACAGGGACTTGCTGCTACCTACTGGCAGGTGCCATTTATTTCTCCATGACAGATCTAAACCAACCAAAAATACATTCAGCAAAACATTCTTTATTTATCAATATTGGCCATAATTGTCCATAATTCTTTTTACAAATAGAAGTTATTTTAATAAACCATTTTTATATGAAACTTTGCAGTCAATGTGTAAAATCGGTCAACCACACCATTCCCCCTACAATTCTTTCTATTCGACCACTATATATATATATGTTTTTATTTAAGTCTACAGTGTGCAGAACACCATAAAAAGAAGTATACCGAGCCTTGAGTCCAGCTGCAGCTGTTTTGTTTGTTTTTCTGGCCTGTCTGATATGAATTATTCTGATGACTGTTGTTGGTTACAGTTGATTGCAACACAGCAATCATTTTTTCAAACAATGTTTTTAAAGATTTACATTGATTTGGCCCTGCCAGTCATCGTTTGCTCTTGTTTGAGGTTTATGTAGCTGCATGTATTTCTGTATATGTTAAAAAAACTAATATAATGGCTCATGAGAGCTGCTGTGCAGCAGAACAGAGTCTGTTCATTTAGCAGCTGTTTTGTGATCAATGCATTTAAACTTGTTGGTTATTAAATAGCCGAGGGCCCGTTTCAACCAAAGCAGATTAATCCTAAACCACCACTCAATAAGAAATCAATAGCAGTTCAGGGTTTAGGCAGGGCCTTGGTGAAGTGCACTATATGCAACTACAAATTAGATTAAAACACATATTATTATTGTTGTGCAGAGAGAAGCTACAAATTATACAAACTTTAATGAACTCTACATGGAAAGAAATTCAAGAACAATTCTGCAGGTGGGATGCTGAGCTATTCATTTAAAATAAACATATTTAGAAAGCAATAATGCAAATATTTCATGAATATCATACCCTTAACTTACATCCACTTGAAAAAAATACATTCACGTTTTTATCTGTCATAGTGAGAAAATATTAATCAAAGCTCGTTACCTGAATGCATTCCCTACATGTCATTACTGTATTAATCTGTTAAGATTAAGAGGAAGTCAATCAAGATATTTTTGCTCTCTAGAGAGAGAAGCATAGCCTTGACCAGATTGGATTGCAGACTGTTGTTTATTCTCACAATATTGTCATGATGAACATGTGTTTTTCTTTCAGAGACATTCGATGAGCTGCAGAGGAGGTAGTTGTCCTGTTCTGTCGCTGCAGACACCTGGAGATTTGACCTTTTTCTCCAGTCAACTTGCTGTCCCCACAGTGGAGTTCACATACTCAGAGTTCCCTAAAACAGAGGTGTGTTATCATGCTCATGTAAATTTTAATCAGTAATTCAGAACTTGATTAAATGCTCTATTAGTGCAGAAGATGTTAACAAAGACCAGCCATTTTTTGCACCCCGGTCCACAAATGGGAAAACGTTTTTAAGAGGCAGTTGCATAAAAGCTCAATGCACAGCATACATTTCAGATGCTGAACGATTTCTCGTACAAATGCTAGCTTGTAAAGACACCATGAGGAGATGTCATTTATTTATTGTGGTTAAAGACGTAGAATCTGTAGTCAGGAAACTGTATATGCATAAATATAAGTGTGTGTGCATTTGGCTCAGTAAGTAATCTTCCTGGTCTCATGGCATACATGGGTGCACTTTTTAGCGAGCGTACCAACAACTACATATCACTGCAGTTTCAAATAAGCATAATGTTTGCACTCATTTTGAATTTTGAAGCTCAATGCTTTTGAAGGTTAGCATCACACATATCCAGCTTCATATCTATGGGTGTTTATATGGGTTTGTTCAGTAACTCACAGAGTACAGAGAAAAGAAAGTTGAAATGGCACGGTTGCATTAACAAATGCATTTTTTTATATTAGTTTTGGGTTTGTTAACACTGTCGGGTAGGTTTAGGGTTGGATTTGGTGTAGGGCATATTTCCAAATTGATAGAGCATTAACTTTTAGCAACAGTCAAACTGATATTTAAATTCTTAACTACTGCAATACATACCTAAGTCAACGTAATAAAAATGTGTCAGGGTTAACATATTTAATCTGTGTTTTTGCGCCAATCAGTAAACATTTCTCTTTGAAACTTTGGCAAAACATGCAGTAAGGCACAAAGAGTGCATAGAGGTACGTATTTTTATGAGACCAAAATAACTTGTTTTACAAATTAATACAATTGTCCAAAACAATCACTTTAGCAAAGGTTAACCTTAAGTTTATTTTGACAAAAAATAATGATATTTTATTTTAATTTTATTCACTGTCAATAAATAGTGTCATAAATATAAAAAGATAAGTAAATACGTATATTCATAACTACTAAAAACTACTAGTAATAACTTATTCATATGGCATATGGCTATGACTGAAAATAACTGTTCCTATCAGGAACTCGAGCTGCGTCGACGAGACGCTATGGGACACCCTCAGAGTGACAGCTCTGAACAGTGAGTAAAATCAGCCAATGGTGAATTGGAACGTCAGAAGCGGGTGACGTCACTGGCCAGGAAGTATAAAAGCCCATGGAAACGCCAGCCAGACAGCTTCATGTCTTTCAGCGAAGCGCTCTGTGTGTGTGTCTTTTCAGCTAGTTTAAAAAGTACAGGGTGATACAGAGTACAGAGATTCATAAGCAATCCCCGCGGCGCTGTCCCGCTCGTGCCAAGGCAGGGCGGCGGCGTTCGTAGGGATCGCAAACCGATCTTGATCGCGAGGAGACTGAGACGGATGGCATCCTATCTCACTTCTCCGCATCAGGATCGGGCGCTAGCCAGACGGGAAAGGAAGCGC
>JAUCNO010000044.1:6721431-6731979 GCA_032353835.1 Enteromius viviparus
TTAGATTAATCCGTTACTGAAAATATAACGCCGTTAGTAACGCCGTTATACTTAAACGCCGTTACTCCCAACACTGGTGACCCATACTAGGAATTTGTGCTCTGCATTTAACCCATTCAAGTGCACACACACAGCAGTGAGAAGTGAACAACCACGCACACACACACCCTGAACACACACCCGGAGCAGTGGGCAGCCATTGCTGCGGCGCCTGGCGAGCAGTTGGGGGAACGGTGCCTTGCTCAAGGGTCTCAACCTCAGTTGCGGTTTTGAAGATGGAGAGAGCACTGGTTATTCACTAACCCCACCCACAATCTCTGCCGGACCTGGGACTTGAACCCACAACCTGTGGATTACAAGTCTAACTCCCTTTAATCAGTGGTAAATGCCATCATGTGCGTGATTTCACATTGAGCCGTATATACTACACACAGCCGTTGTTCACTGACGAGCTACGCAAAACCATGTTCGTTGTCAGCTTGGATTTGCGCTTTACTGTCAAAACGCACAAACATATCGGCCATTCCGGATCGGTGCATCCCTAACTTAAACAAATATTCTCTGACGTAACTCTCAAAAGCGTTCCTGTGTCATGCCATTTGATTTTGACAGCACTGATGCCCTGGAGTATTTTATACATTGTATGAAATATGAACATATTTTAATAATACAATTGATTTTTAAAGGCTACGTCCTAATTTTTGTTAGTTTGCTCACATAAAGCTGTCGTATACCTTCAGGATACTTGGATTGTCGCACACCGGTTATCATTACATTTTATGGAACTTTTTTAGAACTTGAACGTGCAATCTGATGAAAAAAATGTGTTTGTGGGAACATTTCTTCAAGACACAAAATACATACTAATGATACTAACTACAAAATACATACTAACTCACTGCAGATTCCAACTGAAATGAACACTAGAGGTGTAAAACAGCGATCGCTTGTAATTGTTTTTTGTACACAGTTATGATTACAGCTCCATGTTTCACTTTCTTGATGTCTGCACAGAATTTGACTTAGGATGAGGAATCATTGGGTGCAAATCCAGTGAAAGCATGACTCGCAATGAAGGAGCTTAAAGATGACAGATCGAGAAAGAAGCTAAAATGACACGCTTATGATTGCGTACGTTTGTCACTTTACTTTTATTCATACAATTAGGTAGGTTTAGGTGTAGTGCAGAAAAAAGTTCCCACGGATACAGTTTTGTCATGGGCTCAGGATTTGAAATGTTATAAAAGTAAATAAATAATTACAAAAATGCTACTTTTGGCAACTTTTTGTTGTCTCGTTATTAAAGACGCTTGTCAAATGTAAATGTTCCTTTGTTGTCAGGCTCCAGGTAAGAGCTTGACCTCAGTAGCACTTACAGGCACTCTGGAGGGTTTGTGCCTGTAGATAAAACAAACGCCAATATTCAGTAGATATGGAACAGATAGCATCTGGACCCATGCAGGGTACTCCACTGTGTACGCTAAACTCGATTTGTAGCTCCTGTGCAGAAAAACTCTTTCTCTATTAAAAACAAAGTATATGGTGTTACCAGGAAACCCAGATCAATATCTCAAAGATTTCATGGAGAGTTATATAAGAAGACCTCGAGCAGCAGTTGGTGTAAAAAAGATAGGACTGAAATCGTAAAACAGGGACAAACCTTAGAAAATGAACAACCTGCACTGCTTGTCATTGCAGATCAGAAGTTTCACTGGTGTTATGTTGTGCCTAAAGATCTGGATTGTGGAACTTGTGCTTTTAACAAAGTTGTTTTAATTTTGACATGTAATGTTGGAAACCTGTAAACCAGTGGCGGCTACTGGTCTGTCAAATAGGGGAAACTCATTTATTAAACTCTGTAAAAATTAAACAAGGAATGTGGTGTATAATTGTGGGAAATGTATGATGAAAATCAAGCAATTTCGCCAAGCAAATCTAAAGAAATAGGTTGCAGCAGTTTTTATTTCGACTGAACTTGAGAAATCCGTGTCTCTGACGGGTTGAAGCAGCCCCACGTGACCTGGCAGAACTTGTGGAAGAGTGGAACAAATTGCCTCAGAACAACATCATGAGGCTAGTGAGGGGCATAAGACGGCACTGTCAAGCTGTCATTGCGGCAAATGGTGGAAACACCCGCTACTGACATTGCCAATTTTTGTTATTGGGGGCTATCCTTGTTGTTATCAAAATTTTGGGGGTAATTAACATTAAACTAATGAAAATGGTGTTTCTTCTGATACAATATTAGTAATATCAAAGGAAACTTTTATTATTTCATTACAATTCAGAACAAATAGGAAAAGCAGAGCACATGTAAAAAAAAAACAGCATCCCTAACTTATTGTGAGTAGTGTACAGTATATACTGTGTGTTTTACATAATACATATATACAGTACACAAACACAAAGACTTTTATTCTAGATGCTATTATAGTATTTAGTATTTATACAGGCAAATAATCCTGAAAGTGTATGCTCTTTGTACACTTAAATGGCTTTTATTTTATTTATGTGCAAGTGCAGATATGTATACTTTAAACTCATAATGTACTGTATGTGCTTTTAACAAAAATATGAGAGAAAAAATATACAAATAAGCTTAGATTGACAGAGAAAGAAAGAAAAAAAAAGCAATAAATAAAAAAGTGAGGAGGGAGTCAAAATGTCCTTTGGTAATCAACATTCAACAAATGCTGTCAGTTGAGCTTAACTTGTATTGAACCTGAAACGTTTCTTAAAGAATGACGGGGAGCTACTTTCTGAGTGATATGACTCACAGGCAAACAAAAAAAGGATAACCATTTCCTTTGGGAATGAAAAGAGAGTGTTTGAGATGTGGCCATTTCAGTCTTTCACTTCAAATATATCACACTCATGAAATGCTCTAAGGTCTTACACTGTGTACCTTGTTTTTAAAGATTTATAATTCTGTTAAAATGCTAACAAACAGTAAGCTAACACAATTATTCCAGCGTTAGATTTATCTCTGGCTTGGTGATATGAGTACAAGCTCGGTTCTCATGTGTTTTCTACCTTCCAGTTAGCAAGTTCGTTATAAAGTTTGAATTCTGAAGGTCACAGGTTCGTTCTCAACTTGAGTCGACCTGTTTACAAATAAAGAATTGCCTCGAATATAACGGTCAGGTTTGTGAAGCTGGTTAAAACAGAAAACAGAAATCAATGTGTGACCCTGAACCGTGAAGAAAATAGCCCAAAGTCTGTTAATATTGTCATGCAGGAGTTCGGTTGATTTCTGTGTGGTTGCTCCAAGGTTTTTCAAGGTTGTTTTAAAACATGCTGGTATTGATTTGGTTTTGTATTTATGCTTTGTGTTATATCGGAACATATACAGTACATGACAACATATAAGTCGTTCTGTATTTTACTCTTACTGTAGCACCTCTTATCTCCTTGGACAGTCATGAGAACTGAATGCTTGATGAAAGGTATGCGGCATATCCTAAATATAGATTTTTTTTAAACCTTAAAGCACAGATAGACTAGACTAGATTAATAATGGCAACTATCTAGACTATCTTCAGCTTTGGTTGTCTTCAAAGATTTCTCAAACTAGGGTTTTACAAACCCTGAGATATTTGAAGAGTTTTCACGTTATGATTTTTGTTACATTTAATGAGTGTTGTGATAATATTTATTTTTATAATGTTCTGGCACAGTTTATAGACTTTACATTGTAATATTATTTACAAGTCCTAAATAATTTTTCCAGAAGGTAAATAATTTTCATTGGCTATGCTTACATGTAGTTAACTATTACAATATATGTGTTTTATTTAAATTAATTATTTTTATTTATTAATAATATTGCTTTTAGTTTTAGTTATTGTTTCTATTTTTTATTTTGTTTGTTTTGATTTGATTTGATTTGAATTCATTTTTTATTTAAAAAATATATACATTTATTAATTTATTCCTAATATTTTTTTATTGGAATTTTGCTATTGTTTCAATGGATTTAAATTTTATTAGTAGTATTTTACTTTATTCTTTGCATGTGTTAATTAATTATTGTATTTATTAATATTTTTTAGTTAGATTTTGGAATCCCTGTTTATTATTTTTATTTTTTATGAACGTCATTAATAAAATTATTATTTAAATATTTTTACTTTTTTTTGCGGTTTATTTGAATATAGTCTTTCACTTTATGTTATTTGAAATGTTTCATTAATTATAACTTTGTGCTCTCTTTGGTTTGTCTCTTACACACAGGAACATTCTCTATTGCCTGAGCAGACAAACTCCAAGCTTCTCTATCCTGAAAGATGCTCGGGAGGTCCCCTGGCACAACAGCATCAACCAGTCCCTGACTTTGGTAACCAACGCCATCAGTTCAGCAGACAAACTTGTAGAAAGCGGACTGGACCTGTTTGAGAATGAAAATGATATCCCGCAGTGACATCTGAAAAAAAAACACCTCACGCCGTCAGAATATGACACAAATCCTGAGATCTTCTGGTCGACACAGAGGTTTCAATGGGGACCCGAAGACACTTTGAGAAATAGAGGGTACTGTATCATTATTAAGTGCACTATTAACCCAAGGTTCACTTGAGGAATTTCTTCAGGCCAATACTAAGTTATTGTTTTTGTTCCTCTAATGATGTTCAAAAATGGATCTAGAAAGATTAACGAGAAGAAAGTCAGGGAGCTCGCAGGGTCCAGACTTTTTGTTCTGGGGGAAAACTCAAAATCAACATGAAGTCAGACTTCATACTGCAAAACATACCAATACTGATAGTGTCTGAATAAAAAAAAAAAGCTGAAAGCACCAGTATCGTGTGCTACTGTGACAGTCTCTCAGGGGTGTTTGTTTCAGAATCTTTAGAAAAATAGGAACGGAACAAAATATTTGTTCGAAAAATTTTGTATTTTTTCTTTTTCTTTTTTTTTTTTGTGTACAGGTGAACCAATTAAAGCTGAACTAAGAGAGCTCAAGTCAACAAAACAAGAATTCAGGGTAATGCTTGTTCTTATTCTAGTTAAAAACATTTAGGCAATACCGTAGTGGTATGGTTCGCAAAGTACTAATAGTTTTGTATATGAAAGTAGTCATAGATCAGGATTAGTATTTTAGTTTATAGTTCATAAAATCAAGGTGAAAAGAGGGCTAAGTTTGCAATTTGATTGGGTGTCGTTCCACCAATGAGGAGCCTGGATGGCAAATATATAAGCTACACAAACCGTGCAGGTGTATGATGTCAATATGGACTGTCATGGTAATGTCATGTTATTGTCTTTTATATTCTGGCGGCCAGTGTATTTGTTCTCAGCATTTGCACTAACGTTGTTTTTCCTCTGGTAACTATTTTGGGGGAATTAAGGGAGAGCAACTAATATCTTCCCGTTTACTTTAGATACTTGACTTTTACAGTAGCATTTTGCCCAAAAATTTAAAAAAAATCAACTTGCCATTAGGCCATCCAAGATGAAGATGAGATTCTTTATCAGAATAGATTGGGTGGAATTTTGCATTGCATAACTTATTCAAAATGGATCAGAATGGGTGCCGTCAGAGTCCAAACAAGTGATAAAAACATCCCAATAATTCACAAGTAATTCACAAAATTCCAGTCAATCAGTTAACATTTTGCGAAGTGAAAAGCAGCGTGTTTGTAAGAAATAAATCCATCGTTATATATTTTTTAACTTTATTGTGATGTTTTTATTAACTCTCATTTTGACGGCACCCATTCACTGCAGTGGATACAGTGAGCAAGTGATGTCTCCGAAATGATCTGATAACAAAACAAACTCATCAACATCATGGCCTGAGGGCGAGTACATTTTCAGTATATTTTCTTTTTGTGCTAACAGTTCCTAAAAAACTGCTCCATTAGAAACACAACATTCAGGGAATCTAAACCCAGCTTTAATTTAATGACGTGCCTTCAAATGAGTCACATATGCTTTTAGAGCAGCGATTTGCACTCAGATATTTAAAAACCAAACGTTTACCAAAATATCTTGTTCTGTGTTTGCTTTTATTTATGATTTTTCATTTGTCGAGTAATCATTTGAAAGGACTGTAAAGTTAACTAAATTATTTTTGTTTTCATTTCTGCCTACTTATTGTTTCTTATCTGTTTAGTAAACCCCTGAAACATATTTTTTAGAGAGCAGCCATTTAAAACTGTGCATCACTTTTCCAGAGTCAGCGTTTCCTTAATAATTATTATAAACCATATAAACAAATACTGCATTTGCACATAGAGAAATAATGTGGACCCGTCTACTGCTGGTTTACTACGCTTAACAACCCAGAAGAGTCCAGCTCATTTGCATTGCACTAAAATGAACTGTTAAACTGTCAACCTGCCTGTGTGTTTGTGCGTGTGCTATTGCATTTATTTATTTCATTTTCTAAATAATTATGTAAATACGTTTAATTTAATCTGGCTTATTTTTCTGTTGACCCAAGATAATTTGCAGGTTCGGTAATGTTGTGCATTGCAGTCGTTTGTATTGTTTAACATTTGTATGAATTTTATATCATGTGAAATCTCTGCATTTGCAAGATGCATGAAGTGTTTTTATTTAGATTAGGATAGAGAAGTTAGACAAGAGTTTAGATTTAGAATAGTAGGCTATGCATTCTCACCATTAGAATAAATGGTCGGGCAATGAAACTGCACATGTAATTGTTTCTCAGTGTAACATCTCACAACAAAAAACCAACTCCATTCAAGCAAACATATACAAGATACAAAGCTGTCACTGGGATGGTGCCCTCAATTACAAAAGCTAACCTTATTTACTCTTAAATGGTGCATAAAAGTACATGTACTGTACTTTAAAAATACATATTAGTACCATCCTAGTAACAAGTTTTGTACCTTTTTCTATTAAGTAAACCTCACAAAGCATAAGTGGTTTATTTTGCAAAAACAACTATATGATTTATCTAGCTTATTATGCGGCTACTCGCCAAATAAATTCATTTGTGTGTTTATTTTTAACAATACTGATGTTATCTGATGTCATTGTCCCTACAATGAACAGGACAAGATGGTGGAGTTGTGCTAGTATGGAAGAAGAAAGTAACATTAGTTTCAGTTAAAGTTCAAAGTTGAAAATTCTGGCATTAATTACTAACTCTTGTGTCGTTCCAAACACATAAGACCTTCATTCATCTTCGGAACACAAATGAAGATATTCTTGATGATATCAGAAAGCCATCTGTCCCTCCATAGACAGCAATACAACTGAAATGATCCAGATCTAGAAACATGTTAAAAACATCAGTAAAACAGTCCATGTGACATCAATTAGATCAACCTCAGTTTTCACTACGAGAATACTTTTTTTTGCGCAAAGAAAACAAAAATAACATTGTTTAACTAATCATTCTTCTCCCCTGACTTTTGTCCTCCGCCATTTTTAGAGAGTATCACAGCGCAACACGTACACAAACCTTAATGTATTTGACGTAATCAGCCTTGTTTACATCTGGAGGAAAGCATGTGCGTGTAGTCTGCAGTTGTTTACAACTAGTACAAGGCATACGCTTACATGTGATGCGTCTTCTGTCATTTTAGAGAGTAAGTCACGAGAAAAGAATGGTAAAGTTAAATTATGTTGTTGTTGTTTTGCTCAAAAAATGTATTCTCCTAGCGTTGCCAAACTGAAGTTGAACCACTGATTTCACATGGAATGTTTTGACAGTGTTTTTACTACGCTTCTGGATCTGGGATTGTTTAAGTTGTGTTGCTGTCTATGGAGGGACAGATGGATCTCTGATATCATCAAGAATATCTTAATTTGTGTTCTGGGTTTGGAACAAAAATAGGGTGAGTAATTAATGACAGAATTTTGAGGTTTGGGTGAACTAACCTTTTAAGGTGGTCACATGTATCGATGATCTGCAAATTTTTGGATTGAAATCCAATCATTTCAATAGGAATCCATCAATTTGGAATTTTTATGTGGGGTCAAAAGTTTTCTTCACCTATATTTAGAAGCAGGATTAAGTTATTCATTCAAATTCGGAAACTCTATGCCAAATATAAGCGGGTAACTTTTTCAACCCCTCACAAAAAAGTATAGGTTGTGTTGATTCTTATTAAACATACTGGATTTCATCTGTGAAAATTTCCAGAGCAATTGTGAATTTTTACCTGTACTTGATTGAAAGGTGTAATAAACAGAGAGTTGTTGCAACCGGCAAAATATGTAAACCGATAAATGCCCCTATTGACCAGTCAGAATCCAAGTATTCAAGAAAGCCATATACTGAATACATTTGAAAACACTTTTCTCCTGTATTTATTTCCCCATGGCATCACATATAAGTATTGTTGTAAATGCAGTGCATGTTAAATCACTCTTGTTTATGGGATGTCAAAGCTTGAGAACACCCAGCATGGAGATCAACACTCTTGAACATAATTTATACGAGTGTGTTTGGTGACACATACTAAATGACATTTTAGTGCATTTAATGTCCTACACTAAATGTCATTCATGTTTTGTCTCAATGGTCCAGAGGTGGAATCCAGACTTTTTTATAGCCAGTGGGGCATTAAATATAATTGTGTTGTCTTTAGTTGGATGTCTCATGTACCCACATGGGTCAGAAATCACCTAATGGACAATGTGGACACGCTGTCACTGTTTAAATGGGTGGAAGGTTTTATTTAATTCACGGTATGTTGGAAAAAGGAATATTCCAAATGAAAAGCGATATAATGTGGTATTCAAAATGCACTAAACTGTAATAAGGGTATAGAGGATTTCGAATGCATGTTATTTTTTTTCTCTGCTTAGTTTGTATGCCACTGAATATAAATTGATACTAAGGCAATAAATACCAGTGCTGGAATAACATCTGTTGGGTCATCAATCTCATTTCATTTTTTAACTTGAAAGACCCATGTAATGATATTCTGCCTTTTTCTGTCAATTATAGATGCGTTACAAGTGATTCTAATGGCCACTATAATAATAAAACAAACACCTATGTTGCCTTCACAAATGTTTAGGCAAAAGTAATCCAATTATACTCAAGAGTTAATTTGTTTTCTCTTAGGAACATTTCTCTGAACAAAAATTGCTTTGAGCTTAATGATGAAATCTGTTTAAATATATTTGTTTTGACATGTTGGCTTTCAGCCATTTATTTTGTATTAATGTGGTGGTGTGGGGGGGTTTGAGCAAAGTAGAACAAAATTAAAACACACACTTTTGTTTTTGCCCCCAATTTTTCATGAGCTTAACTCAAAGGTATAAGACTTTTCCTACGTACACAAAATGTATATTTCTCTCAAATATTGTTCACAAATCTGTCTAAAATCGGTGTTAGTGAGCACTTCTCTTTTTCAGAGATAATCAATACACCTCACAGTTGTTGCATAGCAAGATGCTGATTATAAAGCATCATAATTGTACAGGTGTGCCTTGGTTAGACCACAATAAATATACGCCAATCCAGAGCATCCCAAACTTGCTCAATGGGGGACATGTACCTGTGTTCATTTTCCATAACATACACCTGCCCATACCATGACCCCATTACCAGCATGGGCCACTTGATCCACAACTTTGACTTTAACAAACGGCTCACCCACACGACTCCATACACACAGTCTGCCATCTGCCCTGTACGGTAAAAACGAATTGGGTTACAAAGATGAACTGCATTCAGGTTGAGACCTGGATGAGGATGACGAGCTTCCCTGAGACAGGTTTCTGACGGTTTGTGCAGAACTTTTTTGGTTATGCAAACCAATCTGGTTTGGAAACTGGTCTCAGAAGATCTTGGAGGTGAATTTGCTGGATATGGAGGTCCTTGGCTGTGGTTGTGAGTCCGGTTGGATGTACTACCAAATTCTCTTTGAAGACGTCTTATGGTAGAGAAAATAATATTTAATTAATGGGCCACAGCTGGACATTCCTGCAGTCAGCATACCAATTGCACGCTTCCTCAAAACTTGTGACATCTGTGGCATTGTGCTGTGTGATAAAACTGCAGTTTATTGTGGCCAACCTAAGGCACACCTGTGCAATAATCATGCTGTCTAATCAGCATCTTGATATGCCACACCCGTGAGGTGAATTAATTATCTCGGCAAAGGAGAACAGATTTGTGAACAGTATTTAGTAACAGTAAAAGAAATAGGCCTTTTGTTTAGGCCTACATAGAAAAAGTCTTAGATCTTTGAGTTCAGCTCATGAAAAATGGGGGCAAAAACAAAAGTGTTTATTTTATAATTGTGTTCATTGTATTTCTTTCCACTCAGCTGCTCTGTCGTTCCATAATGTATGTTTCCAAGCACATGTGATAATCACTTCTGTTATTTCACAATCCCAGGAGTTACAGTATTCAGATCTGTTGTTACAAATGTCTTTAATTATTGCGGTCATAAACACAAAAGGGAAAAGGTTACCCCCTTCTCTAACTGTATGGGGTAGAGTATAAAAGTTTTATTGTGTTTTATTATCAAGAAAATGCCACTTACAATCACCAATCACATTTTAATCTTTAACTATAATGTTATAGTTAAAGTAATTATCTATTGAACAATATAT
>JAUCNO010000044.1:6757166-6776199 GCA_032353835.1 Enteromius viviparus
AAATTTAAATCTACAGTAAGTTACTGGCGAACAGCTGCCAGTAATACTGTAATTTCTACAGCAAATTTTTTACAGTGAAGGTTAGTCTGGCTTCTGTAATAATTGCCTGTTTTTGAAAATATATGAATGATATCTTGAACTGTTCTGGGTTCAAGTGTTTGAGGAAGTTGAAAGCGCATATGGCTCAAATTGATCTCGCTCTCTTTTCTTTGTGACCCAGACCCCACTTCCTTACCGCTACCCAACGATCTGTGGAAGCGTAAACACATCCGGACTCAAGGTGCACGGTGCAATCAAACATGTGCTGTTCATCAGAGAGCCCTTCTGAAAGAGCACGGATAACACACACTCCATGTGTGAAGCTTTAACGGTAAATGCCTTTACTGCTCAAAACCGTGAAGTGTTTGTTTGTGTTTGAATACGCTGATTTGTAAGGCCTCAAATCTCAGCGTTAAGCAAATAAACACCACAGGCACATCAGAAGCTTACAGTACATTTTCATCTAGCCTGTTTCCTTTACCGTAGACTGAAATACACACTCTAACCCCCTCTCTAAACACACACACACAGTAAACAAATCAATGCAATGAAAACTTCACTGCTTGGCGTAAAGATACAAACACATGCAGCTAAGCATTTTTCCTTAAATAAATGGTGCCATGATGCTTTCTTATGATTATAGAAATTCATGTCAACAAAGTGTTATATATTTAATTATAATTAATAGAATGAATGATATTAATTTACTATTATAATGCAATTTAACACATTTAGCAATATCACAAATTAAGTGATCTATAATAACAATAATAATAATAATAATAATAATATCAAATAAAATGACAGTCATGTCTGCCTGCTGCAATTATCTGACCAAAGATGCAGTAAAAACAGTAATATTGTGAAATTGTTACAATTTGATTGAACTTTCTTCAATTTTTAATACATTTAAATATATAATTTATAACTGCATTTTTAGCAGCCATTGCTTTAGTCTTCAGCATCACATGATCTTTTTTCAGAAATTACTCAGATATGCTGATTTGGTGCACAAGATAAATGTTCTTAAACTTATTTCTTATCCACATTACACTTGATATGTTTTTGGAAACTGTGATTTTGCATTTATTTAAAACAGAAATCTGTCGTAATGTGTTTACTGTCATTCTTCATCACTTTAATGCATCCAAACTAAATATTACCATTATTATTATATTATTATTAATATATTACTATTAGTTCTAGGCAGTGGTTTTTGTGTACTACGGATCTGTGTATGTGTTTTGTGTTTATTTATAATGTATATATAAATAAACACACATGCATGTATATATTTAAGAAAAATATATAGTATATATACTATATATACTCACTAGCCACTTTATTAGGTACACCTTGCTAGGACTGGTTTGGACTCCCTTTTGCTCTCGGAACTGCCTTAATCCTTTGTGGCATAGATTCAACAAGGTACTGGAAACATTCCTCAGAGATATTGACATGATAGCATCACGCAGTTGCTCCAGATTTGTCGGCTGCACATCCATGATGCAAATCTCCCGTTCCACCACATCCCAAAGGTGCATTTAGATCTGGTGACTGTAGAGGCCATTTGAGTACAGTGAACTCATTGTCATGTTCAAGAAACCAGTCTGAGATAATTCAAGCTTTATGAGATTAAGCTCCAGCATTATCCTGCTTGAAGTAGCCATCAGAAGATGGGTACACTGTGGTCATAAAGGGATGGACATGGTCAGCAACAACACTCAGGTAGGCTGTGGTATTGCAACGATTATCAATTAGTACTAAGGGGCCCAAAGTGTGCCAAGAAAATGTCCCCCACACCATTACACCAATACCAGCCTGATCCATTGATACAAGGCAGGATGGATCCATGCTTTCATGTTGTTGATGCCAGATTCTGACCCTACTATCCGAATGTTGCAGCAGAAATCGAGACTCATAAGACCAGGCATTTTTCCAATCTTCTATTGTCCAATTTCGGTGAGCCTGTTGCGAATTGTTGCCTCAGTTTTTTGTTCTTAGCTGACAGGAGTGGCACCTGGTGTGGTCTTCTGCTGCTGTAGCCCATCTCCCTCAAAGTTTGGTTGTAACAAGTGGTTATTTGAGTTACTGTTGCCTTTCCATCAGCTCGAACCACTCTGGTCATTCTCCTCTGACCTCTGGCATCAACAAGGCATTTTCGCCCAAAGAACTGCCGTTTACTGAATGTTTTCCCCTTTACGGACTATTCTCTGTAAACCCTAGAGATGGTTGTGCATGACAATTCCAGAAGATTCTGAAATATTTCCAGTATAATTTAAGTTAAGTTTATTAAGTTTCCGAAATACTCAGACCAGCCCGTCTGGCACCAAAAATCATGCCACGTTCAAATTCACCTTTCTTCTATTCTGAAGCTCGGTTTAAACTTATCAACATGCCTAAATGCATTGAGTTGCCACCATGTGATTGGCTGATCAGTTGGCTTGATCAGGTGTGCCCAATAAAGTGTCCGGTGAGTATATATATAATATAAATTACATGAATATAAATGTAAATACCAATTCAATATTGTATGCATATCTCTTAAATACTAAATACATACAGTGCACACACACATATAAAAACATAAACTTTATTTTGGATGGAATTATAATGAATGCATTATTATTAAAGTTGCAAAACTAAAGTTTATAAAGTTACTTAGCAGAAGTGTTTCCGTCCACACACCCTCTGCACCTGTGTGCATGAGTAATGCGCAACTAGAAGCCAGAAAAAACATGATGCAGCAGGATGACACAGGCTCATATTGCACATACCAAGCATTAGTATGCACACAAAAATGTGAAACTGTTTAAAGTTTTGGTACATTTGCCACTGACCTGGGAACAGATTCTTTGTTTTACTAATTCTGGCATTGGTTATAAATCCGTCCTGGATTAAGAGAAGCATTGGCTAGTTCATGCAGAGATAGAGCTGGTCAGAAAGTATTTGAGGGTCATGGTGGTGGGTTAGTGTGTGTGTGTGTATTTTGAGAGTGTATTGGGAGTACACAGGGTAAATAAATATTTGATGACTATGTCACCTCTGCTCTAAGTCCTGGGCGGCACAAGCCAGATCATCATCTGACCTTCACACACTCAGATGAATTATTCAAAATAAAATTGTCAATCATTCTGTCCATCCCATGTGGAATAGAGAGAGTACAGAGAACTGTTTGGGTGTTTTCAAGAACAAGAACAAGCAAGTATAGGTAGGCCGATCTTCACCAATCTTCTGACAATAATTTGATAAACAATATCATGTCTCTAACAGTGCTCCAAAGCCATCCATTAGCATTCATATTCTTTTCAATCGCTACAAATTGAATGGCTGATGCCATGAACTGAACGGTCCGCCTGCCGAGCTGAGTTCACCTGAGACCTTAGGGGTTAAATACTTTTGATGCCTGATCAAACAAAAGCAAATAAAGTATAACTGAACATTTGCATTGCAAATAGGCTAAGCTAGCAGGCTAATTACCACATGGTATGCTAAGGTAGCATGCTGAATGGTTAGTTTGCAAATAAGCTAACTTTTTATTCATTTTTTTGTTAGATATTTTATGCAACAGTTTTTAAGACATTAATGGTAATAATTTCTAATTCGGTAGTAAACCTAAAGTTTTAAATATTCTAAAAAGTCAAGGTATTTTATGACTGATGTATAATTATGTTTCTTCTTTTTTTTTTTCAAATATTCACAAATTTTGTAACACTGAATTTTGAAACATTGCGATGTTTGTACAGATTCTTAATATTTGTGCATAAATAATAACCATGTTAGTGGCCAAGTTCGAAAGGCTATTTATTTTTTTATTTATTAGCACTTATTCAGCAGTGACCAGTTGTTTGGTGACAGTAAAGATAAGATTTCTATAACTGCCCTTCTTTTGAACATTCTTTTTTATCAAATAATCCTAAAAAAACATAATTAACAAGAAATGTTTCTTGCACAAAATCAGCACATTTCTGAAAGATCACAGACACTGATGACTGGAGTAAATTCAGCCTTGACATCAAAAAATAAATTCCTTAAAACAACATATTAAATGACATTTGTTTATATTTATTCATATATTTAGTACATAATATTACTGTTTCTACTTTATTTAATGTAGCCTGACTCAACTTCTAAATAGTAGTCTGTGTATTTTAAAGTCCAAAACACAAACATTATCTCTGGTTCAGTTCCGGTCAAAGCAGAAAAACAGATATGAATTTAGTAGTTTATCACATCATGAACTGAATGAATCAAAATACTGCTTAATCATACTAAGACCAGGGCTTCTAAGCTCCAGACCCACATATTGATTGGTGCCGATCTGTGATCTGTAAGTTTGTTTGGGTGGACCCTTTGATTAGAGCGCTCTTAAAGGCCTCTATATTGATAGATTTAATGGCTGTGCTTGTTTGTGTGAGAGAGAGAGAGTCAGAGACGAGAGACAGGAGCGAGCTGAAGTCCAGTAGTCAGCTCTTCCTGTGTTCCTGTGTGAGTATTACATGGGCCCTTACAGTGGTCTGCCGTAACCTTCTCACATGGAGGTGTCACATACGATACTTCCTAACGCCCAGAGCCAAACATCATCTGATCGCTCTCCCCCCTCCATCCTCCCTGTCTATGTCTATATTCCCTCATTGCTTTTGATGAATGATGGACCCTTCTCCCCCTCTCTCCCTTCTCCTCTTCCACCTGATTGGCATTTTTCTTATTAGAGCTGCTAGAACAAAGTATTCTGTGCCAGTCACGGGTCCCAAATGGCATCAGTTTGTGTTTGCTGTTCTTTTTCATAATCATCTTGTATAATGACACACAAAAACAGAATATTCCACAGCTCCATGCTTGCATTTCAGAGTTACTAAAAAAAAAAAAAAAAAGCAATCAAAAGAATTATCTTTATATATATATATATATATATATATATATATATATATATATACTGGACACAGCCAGAGTCTAGATAAAAAGTTTAGCAATGTTCTAATTTATGAAACTGATCCAAAGTTTGTATTACATGAACACAGTGCTTTAGCTTAGTTAAAGGAACAGTTCACCCAAAAATGAAAATATCTTCCTTTGTGAATTTTTATTTGTGTTCATCAGAAGAAATGATTAATAAACTATTAATAAACTACTGCTTTAATGCTTGAGTTGTTTGGTGCCAGTAAGATTTTATCAAACATTTATCAAAAGGTACTGTAAATACTTTGTCGTTACAAAAAATACATATTTCAAATAAATGTTTAATAATTAAAGAGTAGCAGAACAATATATTAGTATGTTTCAAATAAAGGATTACAGTATGTGACACTAACAAATGAAGTAACGGCTGCTAAAATGCATTGCAATAGAAATCAGTTAAGTTGCAATAATATTTAATAATATTACTGTTTTCACTGTATTTTTGATCACATATCAAATATCAGGGCATTTTAACCAAATACCAATGCATCTTTGGTGAGCATTAGACACTTTTTTCTAAATCAGTATTAGAGACCACAAACTTTTAAATTTGAGTAAAATAAAAAAAAACCTTGATGATAGATATGCTGACTTTTGTAAATTCTACTTTATTTATCACACAGTTTTTCTTTTTGCACCAAAAAGGCATTTGATGCTTGGATAAAATTGTGTCTCTGTGTTCCCAGATCATACAGACCGTTCACAGGCCTCGTGTGTTTAAGTGTTAAAAGTGTGACAGGGCTGGAGGAGGATCGTAGATGTGCCCCCCAGAGGAAAGTCAGCTTGAGGCTATTAGCCTTTATGCTTGCTAAGCTATCTTTGCTACTATCATCTGGGGAGGTCGTTTATTTTGGCCTCTGCATTCTTCTGTTTCTCTTAAGTAGAAAGACAGTGTAGAGAGCCACAGGTCTTGCAAAGTTTCACTCAGAAAATTGCTTTAACAGTGAAGGGAAAGTTTAAGGCTACATAAGGCTAGCTGGCTCTAAGTACATCGCTGTAGTCTTTGTCAGGGATAAAGGACTCTGTCCAAACAAGAGGGAATGAATCAAATTGTTTGTATGCTTTTGGAAGGATTCTGCCCTCTCCAGTGTCTGTTAGTTATGGGACCAATCTTTGTTATAGTGTGTTGCAATATTTTCCTCTACTTGTATATCTAGAGCTGTTTTCCCTATAACTAGACTTTACACATAAACAAAAATTGTTGAAAAAATAATAGTAAAGGAAAGATTAAAACTTCAGATGTCTGTGCTCTTTTTATCTTTAAGTTGATAAAAGTGTTTATTAAAATTTCCTATATAATAAATAAAACACACAAATAGCTTGTTTTTTAAAAATAAATAAATCAAAATCATATCTTGTGAGTAAAAATATACTGTAGGTGTACTTTTTCTATATTTATTTAGTTTTCCTTTAGTGGTAGATAGATATTTAGAGGAAGGATGAATTACATTTGCATTACATGAATTACATTTTGTGTCCTACTGTGACGCACGACCTATTAAAACGTCTTCTCAACAGGAAGATGCATATATATTTTGTTAAAGATGGAGGGACACATGAATAGCATTGTGCATGTATAAATCATTTATTATAAGCACTGCAATATTCTATAAAAATGTCTATCTTGGGTACTTTAAAAGGCCTTAACAAAGTAAACACACAAAATGTCTGATCATAACAAAGTGACTATTGTAAAGTTTAATGGTGGTAACATTTTTCGGAAAGTGTGCATTGGCATGTAATTTCAAATTTCAAACCAAATTATTTTGGTACGGTTAAGAACTTAAGAATCGTAATTGAATCGACTCAATATTTTACACAAACGGTATTGTTGTAGCTTTATAACGCTGCGGTTGAACCTTGTCCTTACTATCTTTCTGGACCTTGAGTGTGTCAGTTGCATTGCTGCAGGGTTAGAACGCTCTCAGATTTGATCAAAAATATCTTAATTTGTGTTTTGAAGACGAAGGTCTTACGAATTTGAAACCACATGAGCGTGGGTAGTTAATGACGGAATTTAGTTTTTGGATGGACTATCCCTTTAACTAATGATGTTTCCATTATCTAAATATATTGCAAAGTTTTACCACATAAGTCTTCTATTTCATATTAAGACAAAATTATTGGGATGCTATTGCAGAATACACAAACAATTCATCGCAGGCCTGCTTAATTGCTTTTTTCGTGAGTCTGGCCCTGATTACTTTCTCTTTATTTTTCTCAGGTCTCTCTTCCAGCTGATATCACAAGCAATTGAAGGCCTGTAAAAACCAGCCTGCCCAACGGCTCATTCCCTCTCGTCTCTGATGAGAGCCTGAAAAAAAATAGCTGACTGTATTTGCCTTCTGCGTCCTGCCAAGATCCACCTCGCTCACAGCCCCGTCTGCTGTACCTTAGGGGTTTCAAATTCCTGCGAGCTGGGGATGAAACACTCATTTCACAACTAAACTGACCCGTCCCTATTAGCTCAAGCCCCCCCGGGGGATCACTTTCCGCAAGGTGGTGACAAATTGCTCTTTTGAACCGAAGCCTGGGCCATTATAGATGCCACATAGACTTTGTTTATCAATCTGCGCATACTAATAGAGGTCTGAATGGAGTGGGGTTGAGTTGAGAATGTGGAGACACTAAGAGCAGCTGATAGCTTGTTTTTGATTTTTTCAATATCAGATACATTTGAGATGGCCGTATCCTTTTCTGGAGCTTGTGGTTAAAATGATGACATTAAATATTCTTTGTTATGTTAAAGGAATGTGTGCTAAGCATTACAGATGGTGGACTTTTCCCCATATGTGCCTCATACAAGGACTCTTAAGCCTCACTGGACCCTTGGGACCCATCTGTCACTCCAACATGGCACTTTTGGTTTATCGCTGTTTTTTTTTTCTGGTATGAAATCAGATCCGGGATTAGCTTCAACTCTAGCTAGAGCTCTTATATGCTGACAATGTTTTAAAGGGCATTTTTGGGGAAGCCGGCTGAAGGATTGGCCTCAGTGATAATCACTGGAATGGAAATTTATTTTAAAGCTTGAGTAGCTTGTGTAATCTCCCAGATAACTGTGTTGATGTTGTTTAAGATGAGTCCCACTGGGACTGGGACAACCATGTGTTAAATGATGATACAGCAGGACTGTAATATCAGTAAACCTGCAGTTCCTGAGACTAATCTATGCGTTAGTGTTATGTAATTTACACCCTGATGCTTAAAGTGGTTGGGTTTCCAAAAGCAAACAGGTTGTGATTCACGAGCTGTTAATCCAGTGTTGATTCCAATTATTGATTTAGTTGTTTTTCTTATTTCCTTTGCATATGAAAGAAATTCTCTCTGTTGAAAAAACTTAACTAAAATCAGCTATACAGGACAGTGTTTCTGGGTGCGTCTCTAACAGTGGTTTTGATTGAACTTCATTTAAAAATGGCTCACAGTACATCATTTGTGAATCGGTTGTACTGTACAAGAGTTACTAGTAATGCATCATTCGTTAGTTCGTGTTTATATTATGCTAATATTATATCTAACATAAACTAACAATAACAGCATTTTTTATGTTTTTGAAACATTTGTCTTATGCGCCCTAGAAATGCATTGAATTTATGAAAAATACAGTAAAAACTGAAATATTATTACAATTTAGAATAATTGTTTTCTCTTTGTATATATCTTAAAATTGTATTTATTCTTGTGACGGCAACGCTGGATTTTTGCTATCAGTATTCATAACAGCTGTATTGCTTAATATTTTTCTCGTGGAAGCCATGATACATAATTTCAGGATTCTTTGATAAATAAAAAGTTAAAAAGAACTATGTGACTAAACTAAAATTACTGTCACTATAGGCCAAGATTAGGCTATAGGATATTGAACCAAGTCTGTCTATAATAGGCTATTAGTGTTATAGTTAATTATCCTTAAAATAGCTGCAGTCTACAATGGAGCTTTGAAGACAATAAAATTATTTACACTTATTATATATGTTGTGCTTTTTTTAAGTTCATCAATTGATGTGCATGAGATGATGAATTAAATGGTCACCTCTCGAAGATTATGATTTAATCATGAAATGATGAAAAAAAAATTAAGAATTATGAGAGGTTATGCTATTCCAACAACACCAGGGAAGGCAGTTTTTGTTAGAGCCCTTGTTATTCTTATATATATATATATATATATATATATATATATATATCGGTTAAAAATATCGGTTATCTGTCTACTTGGTCTTAAATAATCGGTATCAGCATTGGTCCTAAAAAACACGTATCGTCGATTTTATTCAGAGACTGAATAAAAGTGTTAGAGAGGGAAAAAAAGGAACCAGAAAAGTGGGGAAAAGAATGTAGAGATTTGGCCCACATTTGCAGTGGTCTCAGACTGTGTGGGGGGCAGATCTGGGAAACAGGAAGTGCGGCAGACACCTGTGATTCCCATTTTTGCTTCCATCAGCACAGCAAGACTGGAACACATACACAGACCGTTCATGCATGCAGCACATCACCTGGTCCCTGTCTGACCTGGGGGTGTGAGCCCTTGTGCCAGCTAAACCTTTACTGACCCCTCAGAGCCCACTGTACGCTCACAGACCCGCATAATCCAAACCACAGATAGAAGTCATAAATCCCCCCACCCCAGTAAAGCATTCCCACTACGCACAGTTGCGATGGCAACCCATTGGTCTTTTCCAGATGTTTTGAAGGCCCTTGCTGAGCGAAGTCCCTCTGTAGGGCTTTCCTGCTGTGCACTCACACAACAACTTCTGGATTAGTGTCCCACTTAACACCCACCTGCTGGCCCCTAGAGCCACGTGCACAGACCTGGGAGAGCCATCATCACTAATTTTAAGAGTAGGTGAGGATGTGGGTTTAAGTATTGGGTTGGACGTTAAGGGAAGTCTTGAATAACCACAGATTCATGACATTGAGCGGAGTACAGGGAGTTAATTGGGTATCTAACTATCTATCTATCTGTCTGGATTCTTCATAGATTTCATACTCAGTGTACAGCATAATACAGTAACAGCACACAATAGAATAGTTATAGAAATATGGTTCACATGTTCATACTTGACCTCAATCTGAAACATTATGGTCTAAGAGAGTGCCCTCTGTAGTGTTTATCTTGTGAAGAGTAGGATAAAGGTTCACTAATCACTGACAGCAAGTGTGTGTGTTTGTTTGGTCTGATTTTTCCAGTTGTATGCTCATCCGTCATGGCACCTGCCAAAGTGGCGTGTGCTGGGGCCTTGACCAGACCGCTCTAGAGCAGGGCCACGTGTCCCGGCCACCCCCTGTAGAGATGACAACACTCCAGAGAGAGGGGAGAAGGGAATGGGGGCAACAGGTGTGTGTTTTTTATAGTGGCACATAGAGTGCACATTTTTCCCCATCCTCAGTGATGCTAATGACGGACTTGATGTGACATGCTGAGGGACAGGAAGACAGAAGGAATGAGCACTGGTGTTTGCAGACTGCCTGGAGAGACCCTTTATTAATAGAAACCCAACACAGTTGTTGGAGTACAGCCTCAGAATTATCATTCTTGAAATTTAACTGCCTTGATGATTTACTTCTGTGTTTTGAATCATTATCACGCTGCGTTGTCCAACGACTTTTTGGTTGCTAGCTGCCAAAATCAACAGCCAACTCCACTATATCCAGTCCACTGTAGCGTACACTCTTCTTCTTTGACCTTTACTGCAAATGTACTTGTGCTGCAACTCCTTGTTGTCTTGAGTGATCTGCAGGACTTGTGGTAGTGTGTCACTTTCAGCAATAGTAGCTGTCTTGTATCTTGACTCTGACACCGCAGTAGCTTTCATGCATCTCAGACTTCACAGTGCTTAACTTGGAAGTTGTAACCGTGGTGCTGAGTTTCCTAGTTTGTAAACTATATGCCTGAATGTGGACTTATGGGGCCCCAGGCCTTTAGAAATCTTTGCATAGCTCCTTGCTGGGCTTGTAGTTTGTTCTTCTAGAATTGTTCTTCTGAAAGGCTTTGAATATAAACTTGAATGAGATTATTTCGGTAAAACTTTATAATAACTACACGCTATTAATGATTAGTTAAGCATTAGTAAATAGTTAGTTCATCCTTTTATAAAGCATTGTTTCAACATTAATATTCATTAGTAAGTAGTTTATAAATACAGCTATAAATGCCTTGTTCTTGATTTATAAGCGTATCTAAATGTACAATGGGAGATTTAAATGGTCAGTTATCTTCCTAACAGAAAAAATAAACAAACAACACAGAACTATTAATTTTAAGATGCTAAAAAATATTCAACTGTACACTTAGATTTTTTTGTCTATGAAACTGAAGTGAATCTGTTTGTCATTTATCAAGTGTAGAGTTGTACGATTACATTTTTTACATCTTGAAAGAATATGTCTGTGTTCTGTATCCCTCTGTGTTTGTATAACTTTGCTGTTTAGAATATAGATGAGTCTTTACATCTGCTTTAAAAATGCTTTACAGGGTATAAATAGTCCTCACTTTTAAAGAGCTCACAATAACAGATGCCTGGCGACTACTGAATGCTTTATAACTACCTGACTTAATCATGTATTACAATGCATTACTTTACAATGCATTGTGCATTATTGTGCAATTAATACATTAATTCATTATTACACTCTGCATTTTAAATTAGGTTAAAATTATTATAACTAGGGTTGCAAAATTCCAGGAATTTTCAACACTGGAAACTTTTCATGGGAATTATAGGAAATTAATGGGAATAAACTGGAAATGAGCAAAATAGCAGGAACTAGGAATTTAAATTGCAGCATAATCTTGGTTAAAACAACTAGATTTAATGCAAATTTAATTTAATTTCTAGATTTAATTAAAACATTTAAAATTAAAACATTGTAATATCCTGTTATGTAATATAATTAAAATAGGCTAAACAATTGTAAAATTGTACAAATACACTGACTGAACATTTAGGTGAGCTAATAATAAAATAAGTTTAAAAATGACCTTCACCAAACACAATCCCCTCTGATCACCTTTGAGTGAGTCACACTTGCTGCATTTGAGTCCAAAGGCTACATCTAAGTTTTAATATTCTGAATATATTTGATCAATGGGATTCAAGTAAAATACCAGGGTGTTTTATTTATATAATAAAA
Source organism: Enteromius viviparus (assembly GCA_032353835.1). NCBI lineage: Eukaryota > Metazoa > Chordata > Actinopteri > Cypriniformes > Cyprinidae > Enteromius > Enteromius viviparus. The sequence continues at coordinate 6,769,302 of JAUCNO010000044.1, forward strand.
TAAAAGTGTTTATACAGTAGCTAAGCAGCAAATCTGTTTATTTAGTTAGCACTTTTTCATTGATAATTTATGAGGTATCTGCTAGCTTGCTTTAACTAGTTGTGCTAGCCACGGTACTGGTCAAAAGTTTGGACACGTTACTAATTTTAATGTTTCAACTTTTAATGACTTCAAAACTTTGCACATTTTTTGCTCATCAAGCCTTCATTTATTTGATCAAAAATACAGAATACAGTTATATAATAACTCATTTGCATACAGCTATTTTTAGCTGTACAAAAATTTCGCTTCATATTAAAAATTGGTGTGTCTTATAATATCATTTTACTGTTGTCTGTACACTGTACACACTGGTTTGTAGAGCAAACAATTTTTCCATTGTTGTTCTCCTCATTATTTACCTATTGCGTATAACGAAATGGAAACATCCCCCAAAGACTTACTTCCACATTGAACAAAAAGGTGCATACTTTAAAAATACGTATTTCTGCTAAAATTTGAAGATTATTACTCCAATCTCCAGTGTCTAATATGCCTATTTATTACAATGATGAAACTAAATATTTCAAATAAATTACCATAAATTCCCCCAAATTCCCGTAAATTCCCATCAATTTGCAAATCAAAGTTGCAAATTCTGAATATTTCCCAAATTTCCCAGACGAAGTCTCCATGGAAAGTTTGCAACCCTATTCACAACACAATATAATGTACCGCAGCACACATAAATTATTATAATGCATTATAGCCTTTGATAACCCTTTATAATGTGTTATGCATGCTTTGGTGTCTATGCAAAATTTTGATTTATGCTAGATCATGTTTATTAGTTAAACACAACTTAGCACGACTCAGAAAACAACAACTTTTCCCATGAACCCAGTGCTCTATCCATTGGGTTCAGGGAAAAGTGCAATCCAGGGCAGAGCGGTGTGTGAGAACCGGAGACACCTTTAGCAGGGCTGACCGGTTAAAAATGCGGCCACGGGGTTTTGAGGGCCAGCGGTTCCATTATCCATTATCTGAACACGAGGCTGCAGACACGGAAAGATTTTGCACCAGGCTTTTTCACCGGTTGCGGCATCTCCTAACACCTGCACCAAAGCTCTTTTGTCTCTGTACGCATATGCGCTATTCTGGAGCTGGCCCTACATTTAGGCCAAGCTGTAAAAGAGTAGCTGCCTTTGTGCATGCGAGTTGAAGTAATGGACCGATAAGATCTTGATGACCTCCTCTCCGAGCTCTTTTCTCCATTCTTCTGTCTGTTTGTCTCTCTCTCTCATGTGAATAAGCGAGAACCAGTCCGATTTGGTTCCCCTGGCCTTCCGAGGACACCCTGCTCTGGCAGCCCCACCGAGGCGCCTCACCTCGCCCCGGTGGCCTCTCCTTGGCCCGAACCCTTTCTTGTGCAGGGACTACCTCATGGTGAGGAGGGGTGCGCGTATGTGTGTGTGTGTGTGTATGTGCTTCCCGGGGGGGTAATCAGGTCTTCGAGTCGCCACGACAGCAGACATCATCTCTACACTCTTTCAGTATGTGAGAAGATCCCTGTCCCTGCACCCTGAATGAAAGGAACCCTTTCTTTTCCCACCTCAATCATCTGAAAACCCAGTCTGGTAGGTCTACAGTAACCAGATATGTCCAGAGCCCCTGTCCCCCTCCGATAGGAACTACGGGTTGTTTTTCACCCGCCCCGCTCTCTTTCTCTCTCTTGTCGCTTTGGCTTTTTTCCTGAAGTCTACAGAGTGGCGATCGTTTGCAGTGCAGGTGTCTGATTTTCATTAAAATTGCAAATTGAAGTGGATGCCTCATCTGATAAGAAGGGACAACTGGGACTCTCTCTTTCTGTCGCTTTCTCTCTCTCTTTTACTCACTCTCACACTATCAGCCTGCGAGGACAAGCATGGATGTATCTCACCGCACAACAATGAACACTCTATCTTGACCAGAAATTGTCTAATCACTAATTAAAGGAAGAGAGCTCACCAATTTATACTCATCCTTATAATGTCCTAAATCCGTGTGAGTTTTTTTCTTTTTTAGACGTGCAAAATAACCTGTCTGCTCTGTTTGGTATAACAGCCTTATTCAGAAGGGACTCATTTGTATAAAAGTTGCAAATCTCATTGTCAACCTAGTATCTGTGATATTATATAGCATCTCAGAGCAGGCAATGGACTCCCAACATGTATGTTATTTTTGTAATAATAAATATTTTTATATAATTAATATTCATTTAAACCATGGGACCTCAGTTTACTGGTATTTGTAGCATAATTTAACACATCTGCTGTTAGTAAATTACCTGCACATAAATATTGACAGATTTGCTTAATTGCAACAATATGCTAATTTGCGCTACTCTTTGAAGATTGCAATAATTTTGCCTGTCTGAATTGGATTAATAATGGACCCATTTAATTTTTACGTTGTTTAAGTTGGTGGTAGTTGCCGCTAATCAGACAAAGTTTGCAAATTTTGGGGTAGTTGTATATTGGGCGCAGACTCAGATTCCTAGCTTCAGACTATGGAGAATATTAGAATAAGTTTAAAAAATTTTGGGCCAATTTAAATTTTTGTTTTCATTTGTCTTCATTTATCTTCTAGCAACAAGATGCATGTTTCTGAATGATTTTGTTGTGTTCAGAATGACTTTTGGTAGTGCATGGGTGATTTGTGACATAAGACCATGTCTGCATTTGTGATCTGAGAAATGACAAATAACAAGTGCTACCCTTAACTGATCAAAAATTGTGTTTGAATAGCAAGTAGCAGGTTCTTTTAATAAGAAATGTAAATTACTGAAAGGTTGTGAGTCAGAAGCGCCAGACTGTCCTTGCAGAGGTAGAACTGCTTCACTTTATAGTCTCTCTGCACAGCCAGCATAGACTATGCTGGATGTTTAGAAGTTCGTCCCCTGTAAATGAGCTGAACACACTCTCATATTTGGGTTGAAATGTTCTTTCTTTAGGCATTTATAATGTGTACAACTTACTTCTATAAGCATGCTTGTTTTTAGGGTAAGAAATGTGCAGAAGCATACAGAAAAGCAAACTAAAAAGCTCAGTAAGTCTCCTAAAATATTTTTTTTTCATGCTTAAGTTATTAAGTGAATAATGAATAAAATAAAATTTTGGGTGCACCTTTCCTTTCACAATGACAAAACTATACACATTAATCTGTCTGTAAATAAAGGTGGGAGAGAATGGAGCTTATCCAATGTGAGATATTGTTTCAAAATATCTCAGCCAACATCTTCATCAAAATGAACAAGTGATTTTCCAAATCTCAAGAGTTGTCTCTCCTTCAATATGTCACACAGCTGTGTGCATCAGACTGTCCCTTTTCAGTTTGGTTTAGAGGTTAAATGTGGCATTTAGCAGTTTGGGGACAGGTTAGAAACATATAGAAAGATAGAGAATCTCAGAAGCTGGAATGCTGTGACTGGGAACAACAGCTGTCCGTCCAGCTCTCAGTCAGCGGTGAAATATCACACCAAATTTCCTTATCCAAATCTCGAAATTAGCAAAGACGTTTGCTTTGCATAGGAAGCTTCCCTGTTTGAGAACACAACATCACAGCAGCTGTGGCCCTTCTTTCTCATTTTCTCCGTTAACCACTTTCATGAGAAACTGAACTTAACTCTTCCCACTACCAAGACTTAGCTTAGAATGCTTAATAGTAGTTACCATTACAAGTATCCATAAAACAATAATAAAAGTTTTACTGAGTTATACATTAATAGGGCTATTCTCACTTAAGCCCTGATTTATGGCTTCACACAGCTGGTTTCAACCCATGTGGTCCGGTTGATCCTGACCCCTGCCCTTTATAGAGGTTTCCGGTTGGTTCTGGTTGGTTTAGCGCATGGACTCTGTGCAGCTGGACCTGTCTGCAGAGTGCACCTGGCTAAGCAGGTCCTGACAGCCTGTGCGTTCTCACGACATCATGCCACTGCAGTGCACCTGTTAGAGAGCAGGCAGCACATGTGCATTCCAGCATGACGCTGCAGCCCAATGAATCATGCACGATGAGAATGGGCTTCACTAATGAATCTAAGTGTGAACTTGTGTCATCCTTTCATTGGATACTCTACATCTTGCTTGTTATAACAAATATAGACGTGCATGAACTAATACTACTTTTTAGTGTATGCTTTAATAAAACTTGATTTAGTTTTGCAATGAAATAAGGAAATTGCCACCTTTTTTTAATGTATGTCCCAGAACATATATACAGTATGCTGCTCACAACAGTAATACCGTATACTTACGTCATACTGCATAAGTCAAGCTGCTTAAACTGCATACAAAAAGTTATCTAGGTTCATACAGTTTTCCAACCTCAACTTACCCTGCCGTGTCATAAAAAGGACAAATTACTTGATATTTTTAGTAGACTTAACACACAAGGTCTGCAGGGGTCCACTCTCTGATATCATTCTTGTCACATGGCAGCAAAATGGCTTATTGCTTTGGTGTCTTGTTTTCAAATATGAATATAAATAATTTAAAGAATACTTTTGCCCTATCTACAATTAAAGTTCACTTTTGATGTTTAGGATAGAATTTCAAATAATAACTCTTAGTAATACAGAATGATAGCCAGTACTGTAATTCAAAAACTAGGCCTAGTTCAGATAAAAACAAAAAAGGTTCCATTTACAAAAGTGAGTGATTTAAAGGTGCTATATGTAGAGTTGACAGAGAGAGTATTGGAGAGTTTTTTTTTTCACCCGGACCAACCTCATACTTGACGCACATGCAGGTTGCCAGATTGACCACACAAACGGAAAAGAGCACACATGACGATGAATGACGATGCAAATATGTTGTGTTTCCTGCAATTGGCAACCTGGGGTGCTGAAATAGAGTTGGGTAAAATGGTATTTTTATGCTTAAAGGCAGGGTATTCAATTTCTGGAAGCCATTGTTGATATTTGAAATCACCACAACCTACCCCAAAAGGGTCTTGTCCATTTGATAGCTCCGCCTATCATGCCTGATACATGCCTGGGGTTGTGAGGTTTCTGCGAATGGGTTTAAAATGAGACTGGCTAACTGGTGTGGCGATGTCTTGTGAAGTGATGCATGTCCCGTGTAAACATAAACACAGACTCCATCTGTTTGATGGCTTGCTGTGGCCTGGGAAGCAGAGTGAAACAGAAGAGTTCACACGTGGCACAAAGAGACAATTATGGGTCGTGCTGGATGTAGGAACTGCGGGAGAGAGGGGAGCGAGTGAGAGATAGTAGAGGCTTGTCTATCCCTGATGGGACAAAGATTTCCTTCTTAAGTGTCACCCTGTTCCCACTGTATCCAAGACAAGCAGTTAATGTGTCCATTAAGCCTGAATGAATACATGCCCACAAGCGCAAGATCGCATTCACTGAGCCCTTATTCAATTAGTTCAATGAAGTATACGTGGTGTGTTAAACCAGTAGTTTTATTAAATTAAAAGAAAACTAAGTTGCCCCTTCTGAAATCAAGCCATTCTTAAATGCATGTCGGTGTGGCCAGGGCTGGACTGGGAGTAAAAATCGGCCCTGGCATTTTATGGCCCAGCCGGCCCACCACATATAGGCCTACCATATACAACTCCGGAAAAAAATAAGATATTGCTGCAGAAAAATTAGTTTCTTTTGGGTTTTATTCTTAAAACTGTTAATCTCACCAATACAAAACAATGCACGTTTGTTTCATTTTTCATGAACTGCGGTCTTTAAGGATAGAAGCAACTTGATGCTCACTGAATCCTTGTGCCAGTAAAGCTAGCAAGCTTAGTGTTTATTGTTACATTTCTAAATACGTTTAAAAGACTTCTACAATTTTTTTACCATCCAACTTATCACACTGCAAGAGGATAGTGTTAATTACAGCAGTGCTTTTTATACATTTCCCATTAAATACAATTGTATCCAGGTGCTCATCAAATAAGTAACTCAATAAACAGAATGAAGTATGTTTGTGTAGAAATTTAACAAAGACTGGCATGAAATGCTTGTTACACTGATTTAGGAGTAAATTACAGTGGTTTCTTGTTTTTTTCCCATAGCTGTGTAAATGTGTGTATATATATATATATATATATCCCCCAAATAAAATAATATTCAATCAATAAAAATAAGTAGGCAACTGTGTACATATAGACTACTATAATTTTAAATTCTGCCAGAAATCTTCACACTATGGGACAGCAAAAACTCCTTAACTCCTTAAGCTCCTTACATTCTTTTCTTCCACAGTTTATCTATTGTTATAGACGGACTCATCTCAAACTCCGTTCAAACTCTACATAGCAGATGAAAGGGAGATGAGGGCTGGCCAGGAAGGAGGCAGGGCGTGGCCTGAGATTTCATTGGACTAGCTCAATGTCAGCCCAGTGTCAGTATGGAATATGAACCAATGTTCCACTGTCCCTGCTTTATGGGTCGGTCGCCAATTTAAAAAAAAATAAAAAAATAAAAAATCTACCAGCCCCTAAGTGTGTCGGCCCACCGGGCATTTGCCCGGTATGCCAGATTACCAGTCCAGCCCTGGGTGTGGCATCACTTCGACAGAGGCCACATCCACAATAGATGATTGACAGCAGCGTGTCACAAAGACTGAACTGGTGTCTTACCTCAAACTCACCCTGAGTGAGCCGTCATCAGACCGAGACACAGAGACAAGCAAGACTCCTAAACGGTTTAGGTGTTTTGTTGTTGAATGTATTAATTAACATAGCAGTATTCATTTACCCCCGACATCTGAGTGACTGAAGACACGTAAGATTAACGTTAGATTTGGTTCTGAAGGGAAACACCCTCTTGATCTACCCAAATGCGTTTATGTTCGCGCGAATCATTCATGATCCAGCCTCACCTACAGAAGCAGTGAGTATAATGTCTTTTAATGAA
>JAUCNO010000044.1:6776299-6799118 GCA_032353835.1 Enteromius viviparus
TTGTCTCTGTGTCTCGGTCTGATGACGGCTCACTCAGGGCGGGTCTGAGGTAAGACACCAGTTCAGTCTGTGTGACAAGCTGCTGTCAATCAACTATTGTGGGAGTGGCCTCTGTCGGTATGTCGGTATGTCGGTATTGACGCCACACCAACATGCATTTGAGAATGGCTTGATTTCAGAAGCGGCAACTTATTTTTATTAAACTTAAAGAAAGTTGTGTACACACTCTCAACACACATTTCAGTCCAAACAGCTTGTAAAATTGCATGTGGCACCGGATGACCCCTTTAAGCCAGTTCTTAAAAGAATAGTGTATTCCAAAATGAACATTTCGTCATTATTTACTGTTTTAACAGAAAAGGTTATTTTTCAAAACATACCTTTTCTATAAAAGTCACCATTATGTGACATCTGCCAAGCTCCACAAATGATAGTCCATATGTCTTGGGATCTATATTGCATGTCTTCTGAATTGTCTAAAAAAGAGAGAGAGAGAGCGAGTGAGTGAGCGAATGATATAAAATTATCCCTGAAAAACTTGATGTATGTTGTGACCAAGCATCACTGACCTGAGGTCAGTCATCTCTATTTTAAGCATACTTCTTTTTTTGAGTGTTAGAAATATTATATGCTGGCTCACATTAATAAAAATGGTAACGCCTTACAATAAGGTTCATTAGTTAACAAAATTAGTTAACATGGACTAAGAATGAGCAATACTTCTACAGCATTTATTAGGGATGTAATGGTATTGTAAATACCGTCTTACCGCAATATAATTGTTTTTAGATACTACCGTGATCGCGTGACTTGATAAAATGATAGGTCTTCTGAGAAAAATTTGCTCAAGCAAATGGAGCGAACAGGTGGTAGGGGGAACTACAATTCCCATCAGCCCAGGTGTGCCCAGTAATTCTTTACGGTCTGACATGAAATTGTATAAATTGTATAAAACGACTTTTCAGATCCCCTTGGCAACATTTTTCCCTAAAAGCGACTAGTGTGTGGAAGGTTTAATAATTTTTTGTTATTAAAATTGGAGTTCCTGTTTCAAAGTTTACAGATAGATGGCTAAAGTGTGTGCCATTAATATGATCAGTGTTCATGTAAACTGTTTAATAAACACTTGTGGCACTTTTTTTGAGCCTCTTAATTAGTTTAGTTTTTTATGTAAATGATTCAATAAATACCATACCGTGCCATTCATACCAAGGTATTACTGTACTATGAAGTTTTGATACCGTTACATCCCTAGCTTATTTTAATGCATTGCTAAAATCACACGTTGTGTTTGTTAACATTAGCTAATGCACTGTGAGCTAACATGAACTAACAATAAAGGACTGTGTTTTTATGAACTAACATTAACAAAGATGAATAAATACTGTAATAAATGTATTGTTTATTGTTTGTTCAAGTAAGTTAATACATTAACTAATGTTAACAAATGACACCTTATTGTAAAGTTTTACCATAAAAATAAATGAATAAAAATGACAAACACACATTACAAAATTGATACAAATGAAATAAAACTTAATTTAAAAAGTTCCGCTAACTTAGCTTTGTGAGTTTTAATTATTTGGAACTGCTTTTTTTATGAATTTACAATGAAAATTCTAATAATTGAAAAATATATTAGCTTTTAGGAAATGGACAATCAATGAAAGAAAAGCTATTGTGATCAACAGACTGTATAAGACTGTATGACCCCAACTTGCCATTTAATGGTTTGAAAATAATATTAATAAATAATATTTTGGGCTTGAATGTAGCCTTTAGCTTACCTGATAAAATTATTTTTATTCAAAATTAAAAGAAAGAAATGAAAGATTAATGCATGCGGTGCAGTTTAAGAGCACACCGCAGGCAGATCAGAACATTGTTGGAGTGTGTGCTGTTATCATGGACTAATACATCACCTCCACCTTTTCTGTGTCTGTTGCCATAGTAAACCCATTCTTCCATCAACCAAAACACATGCAAAACAGAGACCTTTCCACTTTTACCGCGAGCTTCAGCCGTCTCTATGGCAATCCCTGTTAGAAGGCACCTTTGCTACTCTGAGTTATGTGCAGCGACTGCACGAAACAATGGCTGTGTTTAACATTCTAATCAGCAGAAATGGAGCATTGAGCAGTCACAAAGACAGTTCCCATATCTCACGCAAACACAAAGCCTCTGCAAACACCTCAGCGTAAACTCCTGGTTTAACTTACTGACACCATCAGCACAGAAATACTGCAACATCTCATCTGCCTTTCAGAATAAGTTTAGAGAGGAAAACTTTAGTTTCTTACTTTTAAAACTTTACACTCTTACGTGTTTTCACAGCTATGCCACAGAATTGTTTCACTGTTTTTGGGGCCCCCCAATATTTAAGTGAACATTTTGTTGTTAGTTAATAGAAATTTTTAGTAATCTAAGGAATGTTTTTCCATGCGTCTGAAGAACCTTAGAATAGAGAGGTTCCCTGGACGTTAAACTTTCTCTCAATCAAAGAACACATTCAATTCTAATGTTGTCACTAATGAAAAGAAGCCTTATTGAAACATTACTTGATACATACAGTTTCATCATTATTTATAAATATTCCATGATAATTTCATATCTATCAAGATTTACATTATATTTATCACTGTAAAAATATTTCTGGTCCCACTTTATATTAGGTGGCCTTAACTACTACATTTAAAGGGGTCATCCGGTGCTGCATGCACTTTTTCAAGCTGTTTAGACTGAAATGTGTTTTGGGAGTGTGTGTACACAACCATCCTACAATGATAAAGATCAAGTAGTTTTCTTTTAATGTAATACAAATTAGTTGTTCCTTCTGAAATCAAGCCATTCTCAAATGCATGTTGGTGTAGCACAATAGTTGATTGACAGCAGCGTGTCAAACAGACTGAACAGGTGTCTTACCTTAGACCCGCCCTGAGTGAGCTGTCATCAGACCGAGACACAGAGACAAGCAAGAACCTACAGAAGCAGTGAGTATAATGTCTTTTAATGAATCTTTGCAAATCACCTTTCCTAATAATGTGCTAATTAGCAAGTTTCACTATGAATAATGTGGCTAATAAAGATCCTCCGAGAGTGCCTCTGAAAATAGGGGCGGGATCAGATTTAAAGGGGAAGTACACAGAACAGAGTGATTTCTAAAGAGCTGTTTATGACAGGGTAAAATGAGCATTTTTTTATCTTTGAGAAATTACAAACTTTCCATTAAGACCATGAAGAATCATATAAGCTTGTGGAAAATTGGCTTTTCTATTTAAGCAGAGTTTTAGATAAATTAAAATTAATTTAAGTTTTTAATTTAGCTTTTTGAATTTGCACTAAAAATAAATATATAACATTTTAAAGAAAAACAGAGAAATATCATAATGCAAAAGTGATAAAAATGTATTTAAATTAGCTGGAAATGTACAAAGTTTTAATATAAAAAAAACAAAACATTTTATTAAGATAAAATCCATTTAAAATGAATTACTACAAATCATGCTAATGTTTATTTATTTATTTATTTTATGGATAATGTAGACTTTAAATTTGTCTTTAACTTAGAAACACTTTTAAACCAAAGCTTTACTATTTTTATTCCCCTAGCTGGGCTGATAAGAGACAGTTCATTTCTCATTTTGCAGTTTTTTGTAGTAACTGTTTACCTTAAATTAAGTTTTTGGACCAGCGCTCCTGTCAGAAGGCAAAGTTGTTTTATCATCAATAATGATGGTGCCAAGACTTCCAAATACAGTACATCAAACAGAGTTTGTCTTTTGACTTTTCTAAACACTGTTATAAAGCTCTCCCGTCCCTACACTGATAACACAGTTGGGCTACATGGTTACAGTAAGAAACCTCTCATCATCATCAGCATCATTTACCATGTAATTGATGGAAAAACAAAGAGCTTGAATTCATTCAACCACAAATTCCTGTGATGTGTTCTGGCAATCAGCTCTCTCCAACACTCTCTGCTGGGAATTACACTTGTCTGGAATATGAGCAAACAGGTCACACTCAAAGCATTCCAAGATTCAGAACTTGGGAGAGTTTTGGAAAATGTGCAGCTGTGTCCAGACGGTCATTAGATATGGACGCCTGCAGCAATGAACAAACTTGGAAAATAAATTAGATAGTTGTAACTGATGTGAAGTTTTGTAAAATATGAACATACTGCAGTAACAGCAAATAAAAATTAATGGGGTGTGTGTGAATGCATTATTATTTGTATAACAGCATTTGCATATATATTTACTGCCACTGAAAAATGTGTGTGTGTGTGTGTGTGTGTGAGATATTAGAGCATCAGCATCTGGTGAAGTCTTCTCACACACCAGGTGTGGCTGTTAGCTCTTGTGCTGGATCAGCACATAGCATGGAAATATGAGAGTGTATAATAAAACACACACACAAGCGCACACACTTTGCTTAAATAGCTTTGAGGCTGCAGCATGCCCTTTAAAAACACCTGCACATGATGGATGTGGATATAACCAGCGGTCAGCATATGGCTGTCTCTGTGACATGATGCATGCTTTTGTCTGGATTTATTAATTTATTCATTAAAGTCATACATGCAATGTAACGTTATCTAAAGCAAGTGTTTAGTTTTTATTAATGTATTGTGGGTAAAAGTTAAAAATGTCAGGGTGGTACAACTGTCATGATATTATAAGGGACGGGAAAAATATATTAATTATAAATGTTCTGAATAGAAATCGAAATTTACTGTATTTACTGTAAGTTGAAACACTTTTATTTCTTGAAAACGTTTAATTGTATTTTAATATGAAGTAGTATTGAAATTATTACTAATATTGTTTAACTATAAATGATCTCTTGAAATAATAGATCATTTTGTTGGTAAAAATGCCATGTGGTTTGATACCACCACCAAAAAAAAAAAAAGAAAGAAAGAAAAAAAACATCATAATTCATAATGTTGACACTTTTCAACTTAAACATTTTTTAAATATATATTTATGTGCATTTTTAATGTTTTTATTGAAAATAAATGTACTTATATGTATTTAATGCGTAAAGAAGAAAGTATATATATAAAACAATTTTATTTACAGTATAACAGTATAAAACCAAAATGAACAAAGGTACTATATTTCTCAGGACTTACCACATTTTTAAACTTTATTTATTTAATGTATTTATCGAGTCTCTTTTAATTGTCAATCTCTTGTAGATCATTGAGCTGGCTACTGATTTTATACAATTCATTATATTTACTTTGTGAGTTCCAATAGACATGCTCTGCCTCTGGGCTGAAAATACTTAAAAGCCTCAGATCAGTAATGAGAGGAACATACTCAGGAAGGTGACTCGAGCAATAAATTGCATTTGGCTTTAACTTGTCATGCTTTTGACCATGAACGCCCCGCTGACTTTAACCACACAGCATGCTTTCCACCACAGCCCAGTCTCTGTCATTTCATCGCCTTCGCAAATAACTGGATTTGAGGTTAGAGGCATGTTTATGGTTAAGGAACTGTTTGTGGGGAATCTGGACTGTACTTTTAATGTTCAACCACATATTTTTGGTGCACACAGTAGACGTCACATGCCACATAACAACATCTACATTTACACCAAGAACACACACATGTCAGGACGAGTTATTGAGTGAGTACTTCTGTACATTTGGCTACTATTGTGTGGAATTTGACTTTAATATGCTTGAAGTGTCCAGCTGAGCTTTTAAGCGACATGCTATGAGTTGATACAGTTCCAACTCAGGGAGACATTAATGAGAAACAAATGTAAGGGGGAAAAAGTCTGTGATCATTTGCTCACCCTTAAGTCATTCCAAATCGTGTGACTTTCTTTCTCCTGTGAAACACAAAAGGAGATATTTTGAACAAGGTATATGCAGCTCTTTAATCATATAATGGCAGTTAAAATGCTATTGGGTATTAAATGGGAGACCCCAACGACATGCTGACATGCATGCAAGTTTAAAAAAAACCTTCATTATCTTATAATATCAATTTATTTTTTCACCTTACTTGGTCGACACCACTTTATACACGGTGCACTTTCATATTTAACTCTGCAGTATGTTTTCATTTACTTAGAACTCTTACACAGGGCTAGGGGCGTACCACCAAATTCTGGGCCCTGTGCACAAGCAGTGGTCATGTGCCCCCTGTAACCTACTGTAACCTACGCCCCCTGTAATATATCAATCAACTAATGGCATTTACCCAAAAATATTAGCATTAACATTAGTTAACAACACTTAATGTGATCTTAAAATTATATTTAAAGGAAAATACAGTTTCACTCCTCAGGGGGGCCCTCCCCCCCACTTGGGGCCCTGGTAATTTGGTCCCACTTTTCACCCAACAACGACGCCCCTGCACACCGCATGAAAGGTTATCTTCAAAAATGCATAATAGGAGCATTTTAATAATAATTTGCAAAACGAGTCACAGAAAGTCCACAGGGCTTGTGAAGTCAATGTTATCTGAGAAAAGTCTCAAATCTAAGATAGACTTCAATGAAAACAAAACAGATTGATGCCTTCATATGATGTTTTCATTTATGCAGGAACCAAACTTAAAACAATTAGTTTCCAATTTAATCCTAAATATGTTTGAAATTTAGAGTGATGTTCATTAGATTATCCAGAGTCCAGATTAAAAATGCCACACTTGTGCCAAAATAACTTTGGTCTTCAAATATGTAGGAACCAGAGATATTAGGAAGTTTTTTAGTTTTCAAATCATTCCTTTCTGCAAAACCTGTTACTTTCAAATTGGCCAGACTGTTTTTGGATTTTGGACTGAAGACACTTGTCCCAAAGGTTTTGTCAAATTCATATTAGGTTCCTCTGACCTGGCGTAATCACCAGAAGAGGAAGTAGTCAGAAAAAAGACTTTTGACTAGATTATTTATGATCTTTTTTTTTTTTGCACGTAATTGTTCTTCCTGCAGAGGTTTGTATGGACATTCGGAAAACAAGCTCTTAGAGAGGCTGAAACTTTAGCCACATGTAGATGAGATTCAAATGAGGAGCCTGATTGACAAATGCGTAGAGAGAGTTTGCCCCCTGGTGGACAAGAGTTATGTTGACATACATTACAGGCACTCCATTCTGCTCTGGAGGTCCTATGGGAAGACACATATTAACTTTTTGATTTGTGGCTTTAATCAAACCTGAAATGTTGTATGATTCCATATGTTTAAAATCACACATTAATGGTGTTTGTGGGGGGCTTTTTAAAAAGGTGGGACTGTCTTGTAATGATTTGTGTGTATCATGAAGTCAGAGTTGTTTTGATGGAAAATCGATTGCCTTAGACGTTCTCTTGCCCTTCATTTGAGTTCTCAGCTGCTGAAATGTGAAAGTTGTTGGTCTAACAGAATCACAGCCGCAGGGTGTTGTCTCAGAATGCTCACACACTCAAAATCCCTTAACATACCAAAGCACTTATCTTTTTGTGTCTATCGATATTTATAACTGACTACATCCATATGTACGCAAAGACTTGCCAAACAACTGCATCCTTTAAAAAACAGGCTGTGAACAGAAATGTACTACTGTTCAAATGTTTGGGGTCGGTAAGATTTAAAAAAAAATTCACCAAGGCTGTGTTGATTTTAAACAAAAATACAACAGTAATATTTAGAAATATCGTTGCAATTTAAAATAAGCTATTTTTATTTATATTTTATTTAAAAATATAATGGAAAAGCTGTATTTCTAGCAGACATTACTGCAGTCTTCAGTCACTTGATACTTTATATTGTGATTTAATGCTCAGTTATCATTTCATATTATTATTAATGTTGGTAACAGTTGTGCAGTAATGATAAGGTATTTTTTCAGGATTACATAAAATGCAGAAGTAAATAATTGAAAAAGACTTCTTTTGAGATGTATTTTACTGCCATATTTGATCCATTTAAAGGGATATAGTTTACCCCAAAGTGTCAATTTTGTCTTTAATTCTTCACCCTCATGTTTTTCTAAACCAATAAGACCTTCGTTCATCTACGGAATACAAATGAAGATATTTATGACGAAATCCGAGAGCTTCTTGACCCAGCATAGAATACAACTGACACGTCCAAGGCCAAAACGATACTATTGTTGTTCTTATATTAAAGTAGTCTATCAACCTCAATTTCATAAAGCTACAAGGATACTCTTTGTGTGCAAAGAAAACAAAAAATAACAACTTTATTCAACAATGTATCTCCTTTTTGTGACATTATGGTGAGTAAATATAACAGAATTTTCATACACTTAACACCAGATGAAATCACAACAAAATCAGAACGTCCAGCAGATGGCATGCGTGTTCCATGATTATCCCTCCATTTACCTCACCGTGAAGCAGTAAATTATATTAAGCTTTTGTTTTACGTGAGTGCAATTAAAAAGTTCTAACTTGCATTTCAACAGCTTTTCATTGGAATCACAATGCCATTTTTCTAGGTGTCAAAGGAATAAGCACTTTAAAGATGATAACGTCAGAATTATGTCCTTCACTATAGCGAAAGTGGCTACTTGAGACGGCAAGAATGACTGCACTTTCAAAGCTTTATTAATCTGAGGCAGACACTTGAGCTGAAGTTGCAAAGAAACTTACTTTTCGAAATCCACACATATAGCCAAGGACATCCACACAATACAGGTTGGTATCTTGTGTTATGCTATGTATGTTACAAAATGCGAGATCACAATGCTTTAAAAATGAAGCCTTATTAAGCCATATGATGGGTTTGTCACATAGTGATGAGGTTATTGCCGTAGAACCAGGTGTTGTTACTGTGGCAACAGGCTGCTGTGCTGGGTGTGTGTGTAACATCTGTTTGGGCCGAGCTGTTTAGGTCTGTTACACTGGCAGCAGAGCTATTTGTCCATATGGAAAGTAGGATTAGATGATCATCAGCATTTTATCTCTCTGCAATAATGTTTAATTTACAGTGACACAGATTGGACTACATGCATCTGTATGAATAACTCTGGTCTAAGCACTTTAGTTTTAATGCATAGTTTGGGTTTGAAATACAAACACAGTGGTTTCTGGCAGGGTTGGTGTTTTTTTTTTATTGTTATTTATTGAATAAAAAAGCCTCTTTAGTTCCATGTATTAAAATGACCAAGCAAATGTATTCATATTGTAATATTTTATTTATTCTACAGACTTCCAGTCTTCAAATCCAAAAGTTTTTGACTACAAGGCCACCTAACATAATATTCAAAATCCCCTCATAAGAAGAAATATTTCTTTCAGCATGATGAAGTGGCTTGTTTTCAAAAATTTGTTTTAATAAAAACTGGCATAATGTTCATATGTTATAATATAATAGTAATATTATTTTAGAATCAGAATCTGTTATACAATGCTTTAAATATATGCTAGAAATATGCTAAGAATATATACTGTGTATATATATATATATATTATATTAAATAAAATAAAATATTTACTAAATATTATTACAGTTTCATTTTTTATTGCAATTGTATACATATATATATTTATATTAAATAAAATAAAATATTTACTAAATATTATTTTACTAAATATACAGTTTATTTTTTCAATGCTTTGGGAATTGTGTTATATTGAGATTAATTGCATGTATTTTTATTTTATTCTATATTGTTTTGTGTTCCTAGCTATTTTTATAGTTTAGCATAGCTTTCAGACCATATTTTAGGGATCAGAGCACCCCAAAATCTCTCCCCTATAGATTTCACTGTACGTTCAACTTCTAAGTGCACTGATAAAGCATTTGCAGGCATATCTAGATAAAAACATGCATTGTGAAATGATGCTCTGCAGCATTATTTCCTGTCACAGCGCGAGCATATGTTGTCAGTCTGAGTGCTGTCTGATATTTGTCTGTTTTTCAAAGGGACTATTCCTCTTTGAGACTGATTAAGATGTTTGTCATGCTTTGGAAGGCCCAGAAGAAGCACACTCGCTCGGCATTTTTCATCGACTGAGGCATGTAGAACTCATCTATCTGAATCACTGCTGGATATCAACCGACAGGACGTGTATCTTATGGCAGACTCAGGGTTCCCCTCCTCTTCCATTCCCTTTGACAGACGTCTTATTAATGAGTCCTCCAGACTAAAACCTGGTCGCCATCAACATCATCAAAAATAAATGTTCTGTGATCATTTACTCACCTTCCAAACCTATGTGACTTTCTTTCCTCTGAAGAACACAAAGGAAGATAGTTTAAAATATGTTTCACCATATAATGAAAGTCAATGAGGTCTGAAACAACACCAGACTGAAATTTCATTTTCCGGTGAAGCATCCCTTTAATCAAGGCCATGTATTATTTTTGTGACACTCTTCGGGATCTCTGTGCTCTGCGAGTTTGTTCTGACATTTGCGCAATTCCATGCATAGCTGAGTAAATGTCATTTTGTGTGGCTATAAACTGTTTTTCAGCATTGAATTACCGGGCAGTCTGACATGTACAGTAGCTGACAGGCAAACGCTTTGAGAAAAACGTGTTATTCTTTGCTCGTGTCAACAACTGCAAACATGATGGAACTGTTTTATTAACCTCGGTATTGCTTTTGTCCCCTCAACCGATTTTTTGAGCGCAGCTGAGATACACAGATATATCTAGTATAAATGATAGCACATGTCCAATAAAGTGTGCTTTCAGTGGAAACAAATGTTACCTGATCTGACAGGTTGTGTGACTAACAAATCAATAAAACTTGTCTTTGTGATTGTAAGATAATATTATGTTTTTTTTGTTTTTTTTTTTTTTTTACGATAAAATACCTTTTTTAATGTAACTTATACACTACCGCACACAAAAAAAAATGATTCCCCAACGGTGTTCAGTTAATTTAAAAAAAATATTTTCATTTAACAAAATTCTGTTCAGTTCCCTATTTAAACAAATGCATCGTGTTAAACTGACTTGATTTTGTTTTGTTTCAACTCAATATTTTAATTTTGAAAGAACATAAATTATTTTAATTGTGTAACTAGGAAGTGGATTTACCCTTCCCATCATGCTTTGCACAGGGCAGGATAAGGATAGTAAATCTTGAAATAAAATGTTATTTTAGACATTTTTTATTAAGATAAAACTGGGAGACTTGACTTGAGAATCCTGAAAAAAAAGCACTTTTTTAATTAAAAAATATTAAGCAGTTTTCGACCAAGAAATGTTTTTTGAGCATCAACCCCACGACACTGTGTAAGCCCCGGTGTCCTGGCCAAATTCCCACTGGCTCTTGTCTATCATGGCCTCTATTGTTTGGCTGTATCTCTCTCTCCTCTCCACCTGTAGCTGGTGTGTGGTGATCAGTGATGGGAATAACGACGTTTAAATAAACGGCGTTCCTAACTGAGTTATTTTTTTCAGTAACAAGTAATCAAACAAATTACTGTTTCCCCCGTTACAACGCCGTTACCGTTACAGACAATAAAATGTGGCGTTACTATAATTTATTTTTCAGTCCATCTCAATCTCATCTGTACCATAATTGACGTACCATAAACTCTGTTAAAACGCACAGGTTCTTTAGAAAGATGAAGAGCAAGAGAGTATTTTATAACATACACACTTGATGCGCTACATGTAAACAATATTCTTTGTTGTGTTTTTCTGTCAAAATAACGGATTTCATTTGGAATTCCTCAACTTTTAAGAACCGCCGGTTTCTCTGGTAGTGGGCGGGACTAATGCGCTAATGATAATCTTATTGGCTGGAGCTCACCTAATATTGTCCCTGTTTTGATTTCAGCAAATCAATTCGAGCGAACGCATACGTAATTAATATTCATGAACCCTGCAGCTCATTAATACTTAGTGCGTTTTATTTTGTGATTATTAGTAGAATTCTTAGTAGTTTTGTTATCTTATAATTCTTTGCCCCAGTTTTTATGGAAACATTAAATGATAAACAATCACCACCACCAGTTAGTTTTAATTAATTTAACATTTAATATTGGGAGCATCCAAGTTTGCCATTTGATAATTTTTTTTTAACGCAAAAGTTACTTTCCCTGGTAATTAGTTACTTTTATAAGGCTGTAACTCAGTTACTAACTCAGTTACTATTTGTACTAGTTATTTTGTTTTGCAATAACATATTTGTACAATATTTACACAATTTTAGCATTTTTATTGTATTTTTAATCAAACCAATGCAGCCTTGGTGAGCAAAAGAGACTTTTTTTTTTAGAAAAAATAAAACTCTTACCACAAAATTTTGAACAATGTCAATTTCTATAACCTTTTTTTTTTTTTAAACACACCTCTGTCTCACATATCTGATTCTGATTGGTCAGTTGTATTTTGTGCAAATTGTACTATTAACTTGCATGCCGTTATTTATTTTTTCTCACAAAATTTAGATTGATATTTCAGTATTACAAAAATAAATGGCATTGTGATGATAGAAGACCCCTCAGCTGTGCTTCAGTTTTCTTACCTGATTATATGTAGTTTGTATTTGTTTTTTGATTGCAGTAATTTACATCATCCTGCTTTTCCCTAACTTATTGCTGAGGTTAATTCTTTTGCAGCTGGTTATTGACTCGCTAAACTAGAAATTATTAAGTATAGACAGCTAAACAAATTCATATGTGTTATTCAATGCAATTGTACACTTAAAAAAAAAACATACACACATCATATTCCGTATGCATTACATATTGCATCTGCATTCATGTGCTTAACCCTGATGGGACATCAACATGACATAAATAACACTGGCCAGAACAAGAACAAATGAAAAATTTGGTTTTAGGATTGACAGAGACAGATATTGCTCTGACGCAAAGGGAGAACGTGAATGGCAAGTGTACTTTAGGCAGGCGTAAAGGTGTAAAAATAAAATAAAAAAAATGGCATGCTCGCTTGAATAATTAAATAGCCTCTCTCTCTCTCTCTCTCTCTCTCTCAGAGATCAATCAATGACTTTACTCGACCTACAAGGTCTTTAGATCTTCCAAGTTTAAAATAAAGCGTAAAATGCCTATCGCAGGCAAAGGGTGGTCTGAAAGTAAAATCGCATCACGATAAATAAAACAACTCCCTCAGTTTTCATACAAAGCGGTACTGCTGTGAAACAAAGCAAGCATTCATAATAAGCAGTGCAGGCCGGTCGGCATCAGCTAGGGAGCTGGATTAAAGGTGTGCTTATTTCCTAAAAGGATTTTGACCTCTGTGTCTCTCTGACAGGGGGAATCATTAACCACTGGAAGCACCAGCCGCTTCTGCAGCCCCTCTGATGCAAATTTCATGTCAAAACATCAAACGCACTTCTGATCAAAGGTCATCTCCCCTTTGTGTAGGTGTTTGATAGCAAAATTTCTATTTCATCTCGAACTGTCATAGTGCGTTAGAGTGTGCGAGGAGACAAGGGAGACTCTGCGCTCGCAGCGTGTTGAGCACGAGTTGAGAGGAAAGAGAAAATGGTCTTTTTGAGGTGTTTATATGAGAATTTTATATTTTTAAAATTGTTTGCTTTTCCACATAACCGACTTACCATATGATGGCAGCAACTGAATGATAACTTATAAAGCAATATCTTTGCAATTTAAGGTGGATAAATCCGGTTTTTTTTGTCCTGTTGCAATATAGTCTTTGCAATAAAGTCCTCATCTAGATGTCTTGGTGTCTGTGTGTGTGTATTATAACATAACCCACAACCTAAATTGTTCTGCAAGGTTTAAGTGAATGTGTTTGTGTGTATGCATGAGACCTAAAAGATCTAATATCACATAACGTTTTGAAATTAACAATCATAAATTGAGTGATTTTGCTTAGTTGAGCGAATTTGATTGGTAAGAATATTTCAGAAAGTATTTGTATAATATTATTAACTTTTAAAAATACAGAATATATATGTTATATGCATATTATATAATATAATATATTTTAATGTGCAAGGAGGGATAAATTGCATAAATTTCGCAAAGTTTGAGTAGTCTGCTCCAAATAAATAAATAAAATAATAATAATAATAATAATAATGTTCCAATCTTATCTAATCGTGCTATCATATAAATCCATACTTGTTAAACATAAGAGATTACTTTCAAAATCATACAAAAAATACAAATAAAATTGTTATTATATAATATTATATGTCAATGCATTTTTGTATTTTAGGTAGATAGATTGATGTAAGTTGTTTTAGACTTTTGGACCCAACTACATACAAATATGCAGATTCTAATCTCTTTTCTTCGCATTATCCCATCTGGACATCAAGAATCCCATCCCAGTGTTCACCAGGTCTTCAGGAGTAAGGTGGTGAAATTAATCAGGATGCAGCTTTGGGGACGTCAGAGCCCATTGCTCTGCATTATCATTACTGCATTTTCTGCCTACCTTTTCTAGTTCCCATGCAAAATACGACACCTGCGGAGTGTGGCTGCTCAGAAGCAGGCCGGTGGAATAGATTTCACGTCTCATAATGCATAGCGGGGGAATGCAGGTATTAGAATGTGACACTGCATGCAAATCGACTGAGCGCGAGCCACGTGATTAATAGTCAAAACGGCCTGGACTATTGGCTCCAGGAAGCGTCCCTAGGGTATAAATGTTGATATTTTGAGCCGGAAGGCATCCATCATTCTGACCTGACTCTCCGAGCTTGACGTATCAGTGCATGTCACTCATCGGAGAACAAGTTACCTGCCAGATACACTAATACTGCGATAAGCCGGACGACTCGCGCGCTAACAGAACGAGACGTTTGCGCGTTGTTTATTTCGCACAGGTGACTCGCTGAACTGTGTGCGATTAATGACAGCCACTGAGAGACGCGCCTGCTGTTCTTTTCTAGGCCGATAGATGGCACTGTTGCACTTCCGCTCAAAGGAAATGCCTTTCGCATTCTTAGCGCGTCCACATGTTCACTCTTTGTGAATATGAGAATAGGTGTGTATTGGTTTAACACCTTTACTTTTTTGAAGGCATCACACCGTGACTTTGTTCCTGAGAGGATAAGTTAGATATTTCTGTTGCTGATTACTCGCAAAGTTCATAACAGAGACGCATCTGAACTATTGCGAATATGTAGGCCTAACGGTTTACAGTGAGCGAGCGAGCAAAGACGCCTCACTCGCTTCCTCACAATGGTGTAACTTTTTCATTCCTTTACCTTCATGTTTGCAAATGGATAAACGCTCTTTATAACCCAATACTGGGTTTTGCCTGGTGTTGTTCTACCTGTGCTGAAAACGAGCGGTTCTCAAAAGGCCCCAATGTAAAATCTTATATAGCCTAGTGTGAGTGCTGTTCAATTAAACTATAATTTATCTTATGATTCACAAAGTTTCCAGTACCATATACATTATTAAAAACCAAACTAATACATGATTTTAGTTTGCCTATTATGTTGCAATTCATATCCATAAATTGATATGCAGCTGAATCTTTAGCCATTTTCTCAAGAATCGGCTAAAAATACATCTCTTCTATATTTATTTGACCCTCTAACTCTTGCAATCTCTATTTTATATTCTATTTTAAAAACACAAAACAGACCCCTTTAGACTTGTTTTCATTTACTAACTTGTTTCTTATATATACAGTATAAGAAACAAGTTACATATACATAGAGAGAGAGAGAGAGAGAGGCCTGTATAAACGAACACTAGCTTCTCTATTATTCACTCTGTTTTAAATCATGTGTTGATTTAAATTAGTTTTTTTTCCTGCAGCCCCCTTAAAAAAGTTTGCTGAGGCCCTGGCCCCGGGCCCACTGTTTGAGATCCTTTGATCTAAAGGAAACTGATTTATATGCCACTCAGGTTTTCTAATATGAGAATATGATGTCTGAAAGACCATCAGTGTTAGAGAAACACAAAACTCATCTCCGTAACAGATTGCCTTGTCGTAACATGTCCAAAGTGAGTCAATGGGAGATAGATAGATTCATTCCAATGGGCAATTTATTCTCTCCCAGCTGCATATTAAAGTCGAGCCTCGGCGTCCATTGTTGGGCATAAGGGATTAAGACTTTCACCGCAGCACTAATATAGAGAGAGAACGAGATTAGGAAAAGTTATTCAAAAATTATCGGCAGATAGTTTTCGAAGGACCATCAACATGCCTGGTGCAGTCCCTCTGGTGTAGTTCAGCAGACATATTTATTTCAGTCTTTGGTATTGCTGCCATTAAATTTGCAATGTTTGCACGCTCATTCTCTCCCCAGGTCAGAGCCTTTGCCACACAAAGACCCATCATTAGTATTCCTTATACGACTTTGCACCAGACAGCCAGCGCTGCTTATAAAAAGCTCCTCTTCTATCACAGAGAGACACCCCCCGTACACATAGTGATGGGCTTATTTAAGCATGAGATATAGGTGTATAAATGGAAAGAGAAAGCCGAAAACCTTTATCCAACAACACAAAATCTATCCTGACTCAATCTGTTCCATTTTTTTGTTTAGCTCGGATTCAAATGGAATATGTAAAGGCAGTCAAAACGTCTTCGCTTTCAGAAAAGATAGATTTCCGTGCACGCACACTCTGGCACATATGCATACACGCTCATAAATACAGAACACAGACCCCTGCTAACAGTTGTCATGTTGTCAGATGAAATGACCTTTACCTAAATGACTGCATGTCTCTTCACGGCGCACTGAGTGGCTGTGCATCGGTAGACGGGCCTCTGTTGGACACCGTCACGTTCCTGGTGAGATGCAGTCAATTTGAACGAAATTAAAGGAAGAGTTCATCCAATAACCTAAATTTGCTGAAACTCTATATATTATTAATCCACATGATTTAACATTATTAGACTTGTAATTTTACCTGAACCGAAGGTTAAAAGTCGAATTTCTTACTAATGCACAGCTTTTTACTTTACGTGATGTTAATCGATAGACTGCTGTCTCAATCAGTTTGGGCTCTTATTCTGACGGCACCCATTCTCTCCTTTTCAATTTCTCCAAATCTGTGAGGGTGAGAAAAGTTCTTTTAGCGTTAGAATTTGCTACAATAAGGGAAATCCTGAAAATGCTCATAAAATACCTGTTTTTGTAGCATTACAGTTACAGATTTTTACCAGGAAACTAATCTGTTTATGTAATGTTAATAATTATCTGGAACCTGGGAGGATATAACTTATAATTTTCAAAATGTTAATCCTCCAATAAGAACAAACAGGGCTTTCGTTATTTATTCATTTTTTAGCACTAAATGGCATTTACATTTGTTATAATTTTTGCTAGCAACTGAAACATAGCATCCATGTCTAAAGCCCAAACCCAGTTCAGCTCTCCAAGATTCCAGTCAATTCAGCTCAGTTCGCATTAACTCCAGCAGCTAACTCAGCTCAGTGTTGTTCAATCAGCTCAATTCTGTGCAGCCTAACTACAGTTTACTGAGCTCAATTGATTTCAGCCCGAATAAACTCAATTTCTGCCCAATGCAAAATGCTTAATAAGCAGTGTCCCAGGAAACTGCTATAATTCATTGCTTTCAATATCCAATAACATGACACAGCGTCTGTGCAGCATAATTTAAGCTATTACGATGTTAATCAGGGTATCTATATGATATAAAATTACAATAGAAGCCATTTAGGACCACTTACATTCAAATTTGCATTGCATATAAATTCTTAGAAACCTTATGAATTATAGGAGACTCATTTATTTCCACTTATATTCGCTTTATGCTGCATGTCTTTAGGAGGCACCTTCTTATTAAACTGAGATCTTGGACTTTTTTTGTTCAGTGAACTGGCTTAAGTTGTCAATGTAACCTATAATCAATTAAATTAAATATATAAATGCTAAAATAAAACTAATAAAAATAAGAATAAAGAAATTTTTCTAATTCAAGAGAACTTTATGCAAAACTACTGCTAGAAAACTCATAATTGGACTTTGAATTAAATCTTATATGTGTGACAACTTGCCCCAGTTTCCCCAGTATGGTGTTTACATAAAATAAGAGCAACTGTTGCATGTAAAAAAAAAAAAATGTTTTTTGTTTTTACATTGACGTAACACATTACCCATAATCCGTACTTGACCCTTTCACAAAACAAGCTGAAAAATGTGGAGAAATGCTATATCTCTCTTTGTACAATAGACGTGCTAAGTTATTGTTGAATAAAGTATTGCATTTCTTCTCATGACAGAGACACACTGTTGCAAGGGCAGTAAAGCTACGGTGCCCTTGTTAAAGGAATGGATGCCCGAGGCTGGTTCAGATGCATCTATATCCAGGGTGTGATCTTAAGCTGGAACATTTTCATCTGACCCAGGATCAGTCCAGCCCTCTGGAAACACAGCCAGGGAATCAATCACATAGTAATGCCGACCACCCTCTCCCTCAGAGCTTTCTAAAAAACACAGCCCTCCTTCCCCCCTCCTCTGCTCTCTAGGTCAGAGTTTGTCTATGAATTTTTCTGTCTTGCTCTCCCAAGGGCAGCTGGACACTTCAAGCTGCTCGCTGAGACTGTGCTGTGACCATTTACTATGATGTGTTTTGGTCAAGATAATAAGGACACTCGTGTTATATTTATGAGGTTAGCTGTGGTGCTTTCAGCTAACTTTTTATTTTTACTTTGGATATGACTTGAACCAATCTAATGTATCACACAGTGGTCATAAGACAGCTGTAGTTTAAGGTCGTTTTAAGGAAGAGACTCCTGGAACCTGTTCTTGGCTCCTGTGTCGAGATATTCCCAATAAGATCTTTGGTGTTTGCTGGCTCATAAAAATTGGTCAGAAATGCAAAAGTTTTGAAACTGGAGGTCACTGGGGGTTAGTGGAAAATAACATTAAAATAGATTAGTTAAACAGATTTTACGTCTTACAACTATATATAATATAGATATATTTGCAGGTATATACATGTATATATTTTAGTGCTAGGCATATCTAAAATAAATGTTTTTTAACATTTTTTAAAATTATTAGTGTGTATACATAATATGTACAGTACACACACATATTATGTACTCAATGTTTTTTTTGGATGCAATTAATTGTTGCCCAGCACTAATATATATACATAAAATAATCTAACATTTGTTTTAAAAGGTATTCTTTTGTATCTGTGTCACAATGTTTCTGTAGAAAAAAAACAAATAACTTCCATCATAGCCAAAGCTGGAGTTGCTTTAGTACTTATATGGGGCTAAATTAGATGATGGAAAGGTAAATCCAGACATGTGAATTATGAAAGGTATTGCTTTTGGTAGGATAATCAAATGAAGCAGCATATGAGAGATGGTCTACTGGATTGACTGGCATAACGTCACTGTACGGTATGAAGATCAAGTACTAAAGTTGTATTTTCTGCCTCCAGTCCTGAACTTGAGGACTATATGATTGCCTCTGTGTGATACATTACATTGACATGATTGCTGAATATTCTCCTGAGGAACAGGATAAAAAATGAAAAAAGGCCGGAGAAGTTTCTGCCGGGACCTCAGAATTCATGGCATGCAATTGGATTTGCTGAAGGATCTTTCCGTGTGGCTGCAGCGATATTGATGACAGCCAGAGCTTTCACACACGGTCGCTCACCGCTCGTGCTGAGGGACTTTCTCTAATCCGATTCTGCTATTAGAGCAGGAGACCTCTCAGCCGGGGTCCGTCGCTCTGTTCTCAGAGCTAAGCAACCGAACTGAGCTTCGTGAGGCTTACTGCTGTTAAGAGGACAGACTTAACAGAGGAAGAGAGGGAGACAATTAGAAGGATGCTAAAAAAGCATGATTGTACAAAACTGGACCCATCCGTTTGACAGGTAGGACAAATGAGCTCCCTTACAGGTTCCACTGTGCCTTATTATTTGCATTAATAACCTGAAGGACAGATGCAGTTCGACCACTAAACCTAATGAAGTGTTACCACAGAGAAAGAGCAAAAATAACTGAAGCACGATTAGGATTACAAATGAATGAATAATGTAGGTTGCACTAGCAAGATCACGCTAACTAACTAGTTTTGCATGTAGGTATATATAGTGGAGGAATGAAAAACAATAAAATTTAAAATTACACACACAATTATATATATTAATATATATATTGTCACGCTCAGGGAAACAGACATGAGAGGTAAGGTTCAATTTTAAGTTGGTTTTATTTGTTAACAGAAATATGCCTCAGCGGTAAAAAGGAATGACTTCAGTGCAAACTTCAACATAAACAGGTTGAATCCGCTGGAATATATATTGTGCAGGTTAAAACAGTCTTTTGTGCAAGAGAGCAGACATTCCAACAGGTAAGTGAATAAGAGTTTTGCAGTGGTTATGGCTGTGGGGAGACCGGGTAGTGGTATCAGCTTGCAGGATTTCGAGAACCGGCTTACCACCACGAGGATGGCGGTGAATCCCTCCGAGTTGGGTAAGTCGGTGGCGAAATCAATTCCTATATGAGACCAGGGTCTATTTGGAATAGGAAGAGGCATGAGCTTACCCTAAGGTTGACGATGTGGGGTAGTAGACGTGGCACAGACTGAGCATCCTCTCACATATCTGTAGGCATCCTGAGTCATCTCCGGCAACCAGTACTTATTTCGTATTAGAGCGAGAGTGCGTTTGCCGCCGGGATGTCCTGACCCTGGAGAAGTGTGTATAAAATCCAATATGTCTTTCCTTAGTGTGAGTGGCACATACCTCAGGTTTCTTGGGCATGCTGGTGGGACTGGATTTGGTTGCTCTGCCTGCAGTTGTTGATCGATGGACCACTGAATGGGTGAGAGAAAAGTGTCCTTGTGCAGAATGGTCTCGGGTGTTTCGGACACAGGATCAGGTTGGTACAGGCGAGAGAGAGCATCCGCTTTCGTATTACGGGTACCAGGTCTGTAAGAGATCATAAAATTGAAGCGTGTAAAAAACAACGCCCACCGAGCTTGGCGAGGATTCAGTCTCCGGGCTTCCTTTAAGTACTGCAGATTGTTGTGGTCTGTAATAACGGTGAATGGATGTTGTGCTCCCTCAAGCCAGTGGCACCATTCTTTGAGAGCTAATTTGATGGCCAGTAGCTCGCGATTTCCCACGTCATAATTTTGTTCTGCTGTGGATAATTTTTTTGAAAAATAAGCACAGGGGTGCAAGACGGGGGGTTTACCGTGCCACTGGGAAAGAGTTGCTCCAACTCCCGTTGTTGCAGCATCCACTTCTACAATAAAAGGTAATTCAGGGTTAGGGTGTGTGAGTATTGGTGCAGTGCAAAAGGCGTTCTTTAGGTGAGTAAAAGCTTCATCAGCAGTGGGGTTCCATTGGATGGCCTTTTTGGCCCCTTTTAGCAAGGAGGTAAGTACAGAAGAGGTTAAACTGTAGTTTTTTATAAATCTGCGATAAAAATTCGCAAATCCCAAAAATCGCTGAAATTCTTTGATTGTGGTAGGTGTAGGCCAGTCTCGTACAGTGGTTACCTTGCTGGGGTCCATCTCAATTCCCTCTGGTGAAATATAGTACCCTAAAAAGTGCACTCGCTCCAAGTGAAACTCACACTTCTCCTCTTTCAGGTAGAGCTGGTGGGATCGTAATCGTTTGAGGACCTGTTTGAACATGGGAAATGTGAGAGGGTAAGTCTGGTGAGTATATTAAAATGTCATCAATGTAGACCACTACGAATTTATGCAACATGTCTCTGAAGATCTCATTCATGAAGCTTTGAAAGATAGAGGGTGAGTTGGCTAGACCATAGGGCATAGCGCGATATTCGTAGTGGCCGCTAGGGGTGACAAAAGCGGTTTTCCATTCATCTCTGCTACGAATTCTGATCAAATTATAAGCGCTTCTAATGTCTAGCTTACTGAAGATCCGTGCTTGTCTCAGCTCTTCCAACGTGGATGGTATCAAAGGTAATGGGTAAGCGAATTTAACTGTCTGGGAGTTAAGAGCTCTATAATCAATGCACGGTCTTAAGCCTCCGTCTTTCTTTGCTACAAAGAAGAAACTAGATGCTGCAGGTGAAGTAGAGGGTAGGATAAATCCTTGAGCTAGTGCTTCATTAACATAGTCTCTCATAGCCTCCTGTTCGGGTATGGAAAGAGGGTAAATTTTACCGTTTGGTAGGGTGGCTTGAGGAATGAGATTGATCGCGCAGTCCCACCTTTGGTGTGGCGGCAGGTGGGTAGCTGCCACTTTACTGAAGACATCTTCATATTCTATGTACTCTGGAGGAATGGTGATTTCAGCATGAGTTTCAGGGCTCTCGAAGGTGGTGGTGGAGAAACAAGGGATTTCTGGTGGCTGTGAAAAAGACAATAGACAGTTCGTTTTACAGTAAGTACTCCACTGTTTAATTTCACCTGTTTCCCAGCAAATGTACGGATTGTGTTGGATGAGCCATGGCCGTCCCAGAAGGATGTCAATGGAGGACTCGGGAAGTATCAGAAAGTTGATCTTTTCCTGATGTAAACAGCCAATCTGCAAGGTGAGAGTTATTACGGTAGGATACGGTAGGAGATCTTGTTCCTTTCTGTGGGAATCTGCAATGCTTCTACACATCGTGCTGAGATAAAATTACCCGCGGCTCCAGAATCTACTAAGGCCTTCAGAGGATATTAATGAGCATCAAGGTGGATTGTAACATGAATCAAAGGCAGCAAATTTTGTGTTTCATGAATTTGACTGGTACACACCATTGAGCGCACTGGTTTTACTGGACAACTGGTGATTTGATGAGAAGAGGCTCCACAATACAAACACAACCCCTCATGCAGTCTCCTGGATCGCTCCTGGACAGTAAGTCGATATGAGTCTGAACAACAGAAATATGCCTCAGCAGTAAAAAGGAATGACTTCAGTGCAAACTTCAACATAAACAGGTTGAATCCGCTGGAATATATATTGTGCAGGTTAAA
>JAUCNO010000044.1:6799218-6825671 GCA_032353835.1 Enteromius viviparus
AACATGTACATTTGTCTCGAGCTTTGTAAAAGTGTTTCACACTTTGTAATGTTGTTTTGCACTTCTCGGCCACCGTAGTAATGCTTAAAATCAGAGAAAATGATAGATGACTGACACTGATGTACAAGCACCAAACACTGATTGTAAGCTTAAACTTTACAAAACTGTAAGCTGATTCTTCAAATCTGATTGGCTAATCACAATGTTGTTCCAGGGTCAACAAAGATGCTGACCCAGGGACATACGGAAATCAGGTTCTGCAGTTTGGGGCACGTCAAGTAATTGTTAATTAATGTATTAGTACATCATAATTCATTTACTGTTATTGTAAAGTGTTACCAATTTTACAGTGCTGGAAAAAGAAAAAATGATCAAGAACACAGTGCAGCCACTGTACAAGCCAGTATTTTTCTTTACAGTACTTTACATGCATCTTGGTAAGGAATAATGGCAAAGAAAGCAGTTTATATTTGAGATTGGCTATGTATAAAGTGTTTCTTTGAGGTTATAGTACTATAAAGAATGATGTTAGCTACCACCTCATAACTAAATGACTGGCAGTAATGTCCAACGTACAGCCAAACATGTTTTGATTGATATCATGAGTAGATGAGGACTCTGGAGTATACATCATTGGGCTTTATTTAGCCAAAGCCAGATTTCCAGTTGCTTCTCATTATTAAGGCCTTTGGGTCTCCGTGAACTGCTAAAACAAGTCTCTGCAGATCACAATGGTCCCTTTGTCCCTCCTCAGAGCACTGAGCACACATGCTCGGGGAAAAGATCATGGCCCGTAGACCTCTGCCTTGTGCTCTTCCTCTTATTTTCACTCTCTGAATGTAATTACGTATGTGCCATCCCATTGCCCCAGGACGGGAGTGTGGTGCGTGTGCCAGCCCTGAATGACTGCCCAGCGAGCCTCATTACCCCACCACAACCTGCCACAGAGGACAGGAGTATAGATAAAGAAGGAATTAGTGGCCTCTGTGGCATCCCAAAGTGCAGCAGTGACTGTGAACGTCTTCTGTAAGCCTAAATAGTCAGTTCAAGCCTTGAACTTACTAACACTACTGTTAATGAGAAAATATTGGAAGATTTCATGCTGTGTTGCATGTAAGAGCAATAACATAGTCAGTTAGTAGTCATTAGTATGAGGGCAAGCATTACTAATATGGTTTAAAGTATGTGGCCTGTTCACACCAAGAATTATACATTTCTGTTTTTATTTTATGTGGCCACTGCAGTTTTGTTGTCTGCCTCTTTAAAAGCTCAAGGGCTTTAAAGTCAGGTGAATTCTGACTGACTGTCAATGCTTTATTGGACTAGGAGGTCACACATGATAAGGGCCAATGAGCAAATTTAGCCTTTATGAGAAGTGCCATGGGATATTTTGATGACCACAGATAGCCAGGATCTCGGTTTAATGAGAAAGTGCTGCATGTATCCAACCATGTTTAGCTTGCTAGGATGGAGGCAGACCTGAATTCAAGCTAAGAGGCTGAAGAAGTTCAATCCAGTGATTTGAGAAGTCAGGCATATACTAGTCAACATTTAAAGAAGATCAAAGCCTTTCATCAAAATTGTCCTAAAACCAAAAACCAAAATGTGTTCTTGTCCAAGGACAATTTTAATTAACTTTTTTGATCCACTACAAATGTTAACTACTGCACATAACCAAAGTATCAATTAAAACAAAAAGAAAAGCATTAATGTATGAATTGTTTACAATAAGATCAAAAACATGCAGTTAGAAAAATGACGTAGGGTGACTTGCTGTATTCCAGAATCGACTTTTCTTTCCACAGACATGATTTTCAACTCCCATGTCACAGGTTTATAACTAAACGGCATGCACTTCTAGAACTTTATTAACGGTTCAAACTCTTGACTTTGCACATGCCTAAACCATTAATCTTAAAGTTCACACATAGCCTCAATACAGAACTAATCTGGCAATGTTACAACTTCTAAAGCCAGCAACTGCCAGAGCTGATCTGCTACCGTTTTGACAACGGGTCTTGTTCATAGATGACCTCTAAATGGAAAAATGTAGTTACATTTCCAGAAAGTGCTGCATGTGTGAAAGCACTTCTAACATTTTCAAAACTTTCCACAAAAAGTGTCACCCCCTCTCCTCTCCTAACAGGAACTCATCCATATAACCTGAGAAATGCTGACTGCCTCCTTTTGACAGGGAAGTTGTCCCTTCCTGGAATTCTCAACCTCTTTCACACATACATCATGCTGACAACAGTAAAAGACAGTTTGTGTCTGATGTCTTCTGATGCCTGTTATGCCCTAAATCCTTGCTTCTGGGAAGAGGTGTTACATGATCTCATTTTTTTCTACATTTTTAAATTAACAATTGCACAAAGTGACGTCATAAAAAAAAGAAGACTAATATTCAAAGCTTTATAGACATTATTGTTCAGCAAAAACCTGAAATGAGAAACCTCTCTCTCCCTTTATCTACATCTCTCTCTGTAGGTGAAGACGAGTGTGATGTTCATTTGGAAGATGAAGTGGCATTAAATTGGATTTTTTGGTGAAGGAGGCAGCACCCAGTGAATTGTCCAGTCTCTAATTTATTACCATTTAAATAGAGAAATCATTTCTGAAATTATTTCAGCTTCCGTTAATGAGTTTTTAGTTGCCAATGTGAAATGAGATGGAACCCTAATGTGCACAGAGCAGAAATGGTCCTAATTTAATCACATACCACACCACATTTAGGAAAGCCACACTAGCCTCGGAAATGGAACTCATTTGGTTTCAATCATTATTTTTCACAGGCTTTGGGCTCTCCTTCAACCTTTGGCCTTCCCTGACGATTACTGGGATGTATTTCACAGCCAGAAGACCCCTAGCACATGGATTTGCTGTCATGGCAAGAACTTTGGCTCCTCTAAATCAGCAATGTTTTATTTGTTCGTCTTTATCCATGCTGGCCAAACAAGAGTTTTCAATAAATATTATGGCTAAGAGTAATGTAATGTTAGGTGATACTTGATTTTTTTTTTAACTTAGGGTCGATTAATAGTCCAAAACGTTCATTCTTTTTCATTGTCATCGTTACATCTTTTTCAATCGAACTCACGTTATGTTTTGAAGAGCACAAATTGGTATTTAATGAACACTTCTGATCTGTCAGACTGTGTTATATGGCGAAAGTGATTTATCAAACATGACTTTTTAAATTGCATTATCAATGTCAGCTTTTTTTCTCACAGCAGATATAGATTTTAGCAGCCCAAACAGCTTAGTGTAGGACTAACTGTGACAAGAGGGGCAGTTTTAAAGCATTGCATTTCGCAAATTACAATTTTTTTTCTCATTTAGGTAACTGGCTGTGTGCTCAACATCATCCACTGTGTCTCATCAGCCAAACATTGTGACTTGAATGAATACTCACCCCTATTATTTAGATATTCTTACCTCAGTGGACACATTTGCTAGGCCTGGAACTAGTATACTGGCCGCTACCAAATGGATTCTGGCTTGAATGTTCCATTTGTTTTGTGTCCCTAGCCATGGTCTAGTGGTGAATCCAGCTTTTTTGGGAAATGGAATTCATCATGGTTGGTGCTTTTGGAGTGAGTTGAGCTTTGGCAACTCTAATCAAGAACCTCTTATACAGTATATGTGAATCTTTGTGCTGAGATTTTTCTGTTTCTTATATTCATATTAACTAATGCTGTAAACCAAAAGTTTTTGTTTACATATGCATATGTACTGTGTTTATTTATTATGCTTATATAAACACACACTCATAAATATAAATATATTTATTATATAAACATGACATGTTTTTCTGTATGCGTGTACTTGTATTTATTTACACATAATACATATACCCAGTACACAAACATACATTATGTAAACAAAAATGTTTATTTTGCATGCAATTAAATGTGATTAATTGTTTGACAGCACCAATATTAACATTTAAATATAACAATTATATGAACACACTGGTGTGGGTATGATTTTTTTTTTTTTCAGTAGCCTTTACTCCAGGCTTTAGTGTCATTAGATCTTCAGAAATCATTCTTTGCTTATTTGATTAATATTACTCATTAATGCAACAGTTTAATATTCTTATAAAAACAGGATTTTTACATTTTTATTTTTTTTCCAGGATTGAATATGAAGTTAAACAGACCTATTTGAAATAAAATCATTACAATTGGTCTTAGCTATCACTTTTGATCAATTTAATGCATCTTAATGCAGAATAAAGGTATACATTCTGTGTATATTCTGTGTATAATATACAAATTTTGTATATCTTTATACAAATACTAATCATTCATAACATTTTTTTTTGTAAGTTAGAGTTTAATTTTAATTAAGTTTAATTATTATATCTGTTATACATTTGTTCATTACATTTATATAGTATTTAAATATTTAATCATGATTTATGGGCCATGACGAAAAGATTGGTAAGCTGTTGTTTTTCTTTCTTTACACCCCAAAGCTAAAAAAGCCTCAAAGCTATCTTCATCCTTCAACCATAATATTTCCTATCGCCTGTCTCACCATGAGTATTAACCGCTGGTCTCAGGCATAGCAGGACAATGACATTTACCGTGGCTTTACCGTTCTTCACTTTCCCTTACTTTTCTCTCAAAGGAAAAGGTCAGACTTGAGGCTTAATAAAGTAGTTGGAACAGAACAAAACAAACAAAATCAGAGCCGAGGCAAAAACAGTTATTCCCTCTCTGTAGCCTGTCTGCCTAATGTGAGTACACAGAGGTGCTGCTGTAACGCTTTCCAGGGTGTCATTATTGTAAGACATTCCAGCAGAATTGGATTATGGTTGGTGAGTGAGATTTCGCGGTGAGCTCGGGGAGGGAAAGAAAGGCAGTAATTGGTCACGCTTATTTACTGCTGTGAATCAAGTCGCCCCGCTTTGAGTTGCGGTGCACGCCCGCTTGAGGATTTGGCTCTATGCACAAATTACGAAACGTTTTCCAAGCATAAGTAGCTGGAGGCGTAATGAAGTCTCCTTTCGCCTCACACTCGCTTACTTCACCGCCGTCCCTATCGGCCAACAATAAACACCAATGGACCCTAGTCTGCTG
Organism: Enteromius viviparus; assembly: GCA_032353835.1. Classification (NCBI taxonomy): domain Eukaryota; kingdom Metazoa; phylum Chordata; class Actinopteri; order Cypriniformes; family Cyprinidae; genus Enteromius; species Enteromius viviparus. The sequence continues at coordinate 6,804,306 of JAUCNO010000044.1, forward strand.
ACCAAAGCCTCTGTATGTGTTAACAGCATATTACATCATACCTCAGATGGTCGGCTATTATTGAGTATTTCTTTTGTACTTCTAAGTAATTTTTTTGTACTACTGAAATCCAAGAAAATGTGTCCTGCTTTCGGTGCATTTGAACATTGTTTATTTACAACATGGTTCTACAGTATATAGGCCTACTTTCTCAATAAGACATCAGCAGCAATGGTAGAACTTTTGAATTGTCTCTTTGTACTTTCCTTTGCTTTCTTTAGAAGTTTCTGTGTTATAAACTAGGAAAGACTATAGATTTCACACATGCATGCACTAACACTTTCAAAAAGCAATTCAAAGTGTTCTAGATATACAACCCAAGCCTGTGGATATCAATGCAGAATAAAAAACAGGCTGACTCGGTTTTTCAGGTAAACAAGCCGTATCGGCCTGTATTTATACAGGAAGTGCCCACCACAACAGATTTATTCTTGTGTTTTATAATGAGCTGGATTTTTTAGGCCTACTAGTGACCCCTTTCTGAAACCCATGTTTAATGGAGTAAATAAGCACCCGTCCACAGGCATACCCACACAAATACACTTTTAGCTCTCTCCTTCGCAGGACAGAGTCATTACATCCCCTCTTTATGCCCCTGCTCCTTGTTATGACCAGAATCCGTATCCCACTGCCAAAACCTGCAGGTCAAACTAATGAGGAAGAAGACAGGAAATTGCAGTAATTAGCCTTTTGCTTTTCTGTGCTCTTAATGAATCTCAGATCAGCCCTTCACTCATTAAAAGCTTTTACCTGTGTAATAATTAACCAATGAATACATTAGGAAACAAAAAGAAAAAAAAAATTAGGGTGACCACCAGATGGAGACTCATTACCGGTGCTCCAGTCAGGCACAGGCCCTAATGAGGGCCCTGGTCATCGACAGACACCCCGAAATGCTGAACGTGATCAATCAAACTCTGGCGGTTGGTTGTTTGGTGTGACGCAGAGCGAAGGGCAAAGAGAACGCCCTCATCATCATCATCTGCACAGCGGAAAACCTCATTAACTCACGCTTTTTAATTGCAACGGCAATGAATACAGAAATGTTTTTGTAATGTCTCTCAGAGTTTCCCAAAGCACAGCTAATCTGCTAGAGGCTGCTTCTCATCACTGATTTTGCGTTACAAATATATATGTATTTTGTTTTCAACATAATGTTTTCTTTAATAATTTGGTAAAAAAACTTAATATCGTCATCAATCCTTAATATCTTTGTTTATATTATACTGTACTTCTAAATAACGTTTTCTTTTATAATACATAAATTCAAAAGGGGAAATGTGTTCTCGTTTTGGTGCATTTGAACATTGTTTATTTACAACAGGGGTCTACAGTGCAGGCCTAATTTCTCAATTGGACATCAGGACATTTCTGTGTATAAACTTAATGAAAGATGAAACATTTCACATATGCATGCACAAACACTTTCAAAAAGCAATTCAAGAAGTGTTCTAGATTTACTGCAAATATGCAGGATAAGTTTAGTTTTCTTTGCTTATCATCAGCATCTTATCTTAGCATGACACTAAAATTCTGCCAAATCAGTTATATATACACATACACTTGCCACACCCACCAGGAATCATGGCAGGCCGGTTTCACGACTACTGGAACATGTATGACCTGTATGATGCTGTTTTTCTTACTGCAGGTTGCTTCTTGTTCACAGTGAATCATTACCGTAACAGACAGGGAGCGGCAGACTAACGGCTCACGAGAGGGGCTCTGTGGGCTAGAGCAAAGATCAAAGGTCAAAATACTGAGCACGTACACTGGCTCCAGCAAAAAGAAAAAAAAAAACACAGAGGCACATTAAAATTGCAAAACCATCTCCCTTCTTTAGTAATGAACTGGATTTGAACAAATATGTAACTTGTTTCTTAATAGACTGTCTTTCACATTTGTGAAATTCAAAGAGCTGTGTCTTGTGTCCCAAAAAACACTAATTAATTTATTCTGTTTTAAGTCTGCTATTTGTTTTTTTTCCTTCTAATTTGATTTCATTCTGCTTAAAATTGTATATTCAATAAAGCTGATTCCAACGCATACGTTCCAATGAAAATTTCCCTTAAAACTACTTTAAAATGATGTAAAGTCAGAATCTGATTAATGACTTTAGTATTTTAAATTCATGTCTTTGCCTGTTTAACCTCTTGTCAACCAGAAACCGTGGAATACAATATTTTGAATGTTTGGAAACTGTGATAATCACCATAGAATGGCAAATAGAACAAAAGGGGAGGGGAAAAAAACTCTCCCAAGGACAAAAACATGGTGTCAGATCAGGATTTACTATGCCGCCATGACTGTTTGGAGCTTTGCTCAATTTTTCACGCCAATTAGAAAGCTGGGTAACAAGTTTTGAAATGTCATAGCTAAGGGCGTGACTAGCTAATGAAGCGAGTCCCGGATGTTCTGAACCAGTAGCTTGGAGCTGAAAACTCTCTATTTCTCTCTCTCTCTACATTTTTATTTTTCTCTCTCTATCACACACACACACACACACACACACACATACACACACATTCAGCAAATTGCCAAGCCAATAAATTAGGCAGGCCCTGCTCAAGGTCTGGGGACAAGGCAAAGGACGCAGAAGAAAGCCCTTGAGATGGAGAGAGGCCTGCACGCTAGCTGAGTGTGGTTGTCTCTGCTTGATTCCACGACCCTTCCGCACTCTTTGTATTTTTCGTCTTTTATGTCCCCCACCCTCGTCATCCATCCCCTAGTGCTTTGGTTTGTAAGTGTTGTCCTTCATGGTCTGGCTTTTACAGAGCTTTGCTTTTTTTATGAGCTTGTGTCCAAAGGTTATCAAATGACCCATGCTAGAACACATTAATACATGCTATGACCAAAAAAACCTCTTATCCCAGATCAGCTCCACCATTTATAACACCGATGAGAGATGTTGGATTTAGAGCTTGTGTGTGTGATGTTAAAATGTCTTTCTGCTCTATGATCCGTTTAGACTGGTGGTTTTCAGAGTGGAAATAAGTGGGTCGTGCAGAGTGTGAAAATGGTGCTGTGTTTATGTCCGAAAAATCTCAGGAGTTGGCGGCGTGAATCGTACTGATGAATGCTTCAGTTAATGAACTCACTCAGAGCTGTTGCTTTGTCTTTGGCCACGTTGCTCACAAACAACAGACTACATTGAGAGCTGGTTCTTGTAATAAAGTTCTTGGAAATGACTCGCAAACTCATGAGTTTTGAATTAGTTTGACGAATCTTTTACTGAATTAATTAAATGACAGTGGTAAAAAAAATAGGCTACTTTACAACAAGATCTTATTGTAATACAAAAAGTTTATTAGCTAAAGTAACTAAAATCGTATTTTGTTTTGTTTTTGTAATGTTTTAATGTTTTTGGATTTTGGATGGGTATTACACAGAATAGTTAGAAGGGTTATAGGATTTGTGGGTGTTACAGCATGAAATAAAAGGGATGCCTGATTTATATATATTTTGTATCCCGATTAAAACAACATGAGAACAATTCTTACACGCTCTTATCAAAAAAACTAAAACAACAACAAAAAAAAACATAATTTATCCTAAAGTTAAACACGTGGGGGTCATCTTAAATTATTTACACTACCGTTCAAAAGTTCAGGGCTGGTAAGAAATTGTGTTTCAGTCACCAAAGGTGCATTTATTTGAAAAAGTATGGGAAAAGTAAAGCAGTAATTATGTGGGTCAAAGAAAATGTTTCAAAGTTTTCTGTTTAAATTAATTTAAAAGTTCGTTTTTGTGAGCAAAAAATATATATATGATACATTTTCCTCTGATTTACAGAAAACACCCACTAATTGTCATTCATTGTAAGTTTTGTCAGGCATATTTACAACAAAGAACAATTTATGACATTAAAAGACTAATTGCTGTGACCTCAAATACTAATCAATTGTAATTTTACATTTTTAAAATTAGCCACAATTCTACGTTTTGCTCATTTGTTTTAGATTCTTCCCTATTCTTTTATATTTTTTAATATGTACAATTTAGAATAAGCACTTCGTTTAAGTTTTTACATAAATATTGTGTTACACTTAACGAATATGTAACATTATTTCAACCAAATTTCCACTTTGTATTCTTCAAAATCATATCTAAAACCTTAAAAGTTTACATTTTACATTAATTTAATGTGCTTTCCATCACTTTTGTACATTTCTTTTGATTCACGTGACAATATCCAAAGATTGCCAGTGCTTTTACTGTTGTGGATAAAAGTTGCTACAGAGACACGTCCCTGTGAGACTGCGTGCCGAGATCAGCGTTTAGACTTACTGTAGTATTCAGACGCCTCTGCAAAACAATAAAAGATCACAGATGAAATAAGTAGCATTCAACGAAGATCTGTTTAAGCTGAAAAAGTGGCACTGAGCAGCAAAAGGGAGTAGCATGAGAGTCTATGAGTCCGTATGTGTGTGTGTGCCTGCTCCAGCCTGCATGTTGCTAAGGGAGGTATTGAAATACTGCTTCATCAGTCACTACGCTGTGTGTGTCCCATCTCTGGAAAAGGGGAGGAGATGAAAGTAATTTAATGTACATCTATAATTAATTCCCTCTGTGAGTGTGTGTGTGGCGGTCGGCCTGGGCTGCTGTGATCGAGTGTATTTATTATGTGCTTTTGAAGGAGGTGGCATGATGGGGCATGGCCTAGTGACATCGCAGTGCAAGACTCATCAGTCCTGCGCCGAGCTATGGCACAAATGTGGGGCACGACAGAACTGCAGTGGTGCTTTCTTTCTCTATAATTCTCTTTCTTTCTTTTGCGTCCTTTCCAATGTCTTCACTTGCAAGTTTTCTTCTCGTCAGTTTCCTCTCCTTGACGATCCCTCATTAGATTCAGCGCTGCTCAGACCATGACTAAACCTGTCAGTTTAAATACTCTCAAAGAAGCATTAGTCTCTCCTGATATCTACAGTAATTAATGCATGGTAAACAGATGTTGAAAGAGGTCAGCTGGCATTAGACAGGTGTGAAAACAGGTGATTGTAATGGGCGGCATATGGAGGTGTGATGGATGAATGTCTTTCCCCCCTGTGGCAGCTGGTGACGGGCGCTCTCTGTGACCCTCTACGATCAGCATTTTGGCCAGTGTTGGCAAACTCTCTATCCCTTTCTTCCAATACACATTTACTCACAGTTTCATTCTTTAAATGGTTAGTAATAGGAACTGATCCGATATATATTGCAGAGGCTGATATTATCAGCCAATATTTGCAATTTTTTGAGTTCTTTGTTTAAAAGTTCTGTCCAACAATTGAAAGGCAACTATTAACACAAATAAATATTATAATTCTTATACTAATTGAATAATCAAGAACATGTTTTCCTAAATATAAAGCGGAAATAAAATGTATTTTATATATTTAATTTTAAAACACCATTGTCAGTGTAGTCTTTTTTTTGTTCATAATTTTGCCTTTTTAATGATTTTAATAAGCAGTTATGTTGTCTGTAAAATAAAAAAAAATAGAAATAATATTTTATATTTTAAATTAAATAGTGTAAAAAAATAGGCTTCTATCAGCCATTGGTTACTCTCTTATCTTATCAGGATAGGCATTATAAAGATGCAATTCTGCCTTTATAACTTGAAATTGTGAGTTTACATCTCACAATTTTAAGAAAAAAAATTCTTAGAGTTATAATTCACAATTCTGACTTTATTAAGTATATATTACACAATTCTGACTTTATATCTCACCGTTTTAACTTTATATCTCGCAATTCTCACTTCATATATTCAAATTGTTAGATAAAAAGTTGCAATAACCTTTTTAAAAAAAAAAAAATCAGTGGGGGAGGCGGGCTTCCAAATTATTGAACTAGTTCTAACCCCATACTCAAGAAAAAAAAAGCAATTTTTGTTCTACTGTCTTGCATTGGATTACAAAATAAATCACCTCAATGATGTAATTTTTGGAGCTTTTTTCCCATTCACTTTCATTACACGAAAAAGAGCATTTCAGACATTCTATAAAGCATCTCCTTTTGTGTTTCTCAGAAGAAATAACATCATATAACTTCAGAAAGAAATGAGGATGAGTAAGTGATTACAGAACGTTCATTCGAGAAAAAAAAATTAAACCTGGAAAATGCAAATATTCATAAAAAAAATTGCACTGCAGAACTTAATCCCAGTTTGAGCAACCTGATCTCGCCAGTATGAAAAATATCAAGCTGTTATTACCTCACTGTCTTGAGAAAATGACCTCATTGTCATCAAGTTGTTGATTACTGACAGCCACAAGCATATTCACCTCTTATATTACATGTGTATGTCTCAGCAACTTCCTTACACTCACACAAACACACACATACACAATGCTGTAGGTATTCTGTGTCACTGGTGAACTCTCAGCAGAGCTTGTTTTTACGGTGGAGATTATTTCATGTAATTGGGCCCTCTGTGGTAATGACCTTGCATCTTTTTTCCCCTTCTCTCTGTAAATTGGAGAAGGGAAATCTGGTTTGACACGGAGCCCAGAAGATGTATTAGGATTCTATGGTAACTGCCTGGCACAATAAGGTCGCAGCGTAAGTGTTTAATTAGAGTAAGTGTGGCCATCCCTAAGGAGAGACATTTTATTACCCCAATATGTCATATGAAAGATTCATTCAGAGAGAGGGGTTATATGAGTTATATTTTCAGGTACGTAGTAATTACAACGCATAATGTGCTGAGTTTTAATATATATCCGTGTAAAACTCAGGTTAAACACGGATTATTATATATGCTTTGCAATACAGCCTAAACCACTTGCACCAGCAACATATTTCAGTTTTGCTTTTGAAACATGCAGCAAAATGCACCAAACTGTTTTACAAATAGGTTTTGCAATACAGTCAGTTTTGATAGGAAGTTCTACCCAAGGTGTCCTTGTTACAAGTTACATGTACTTACTATTATAAAAACAATAAATGATGCATAATTACATGCAAGTAAACCCCAATGCTAATCCTAGCCATATAGTAAGTACACATAGGCCCGGTTTCACAAACAGGGCTTCCCTGACAGCACACATACATCTAGAAGACATCTAAGAGACATCTATTTGTCCTATTTGATCTATTTGAGTCTCCATTTACATCTGCAAGATATATTATTTAGGTTGTTTGCTCAATACGTCTATAGGACTTTTCCTTTTAGATGTCAAATAGATGTCTGTTAGATGTCTTTAAGATGTTTATGATTTAGAGTGTATGTAAAAGTGACATCTGTAAGACGTCTGCCAGACAGCAGATGCTTTCCAGATCAAGAGATCTTTAACAGACATCTTGCAGACGTATGTGTGATATCTGGATTAGCTTAGGACAGAGCTAGGCATTAGTTAAATTAAGATATTTAAGCAACTTTTACAAAAATGTGTTATAAGAAAATATTACAGATGTGCATCTTAACACAGAACAATGACACTGACATGTTTTAGGATACGTCAGAGCAAGATATTTTTTTTAAACCTGAGACAGCTCAAGCATGCAATTTAGTCTGGAACTAGCTTAAGCCTTGTCTGTGAAACTGGGGGATAGTAGTTATACTATATATTACTCAGTAATTAAATATACAATTATACTGTAACCAAAGTGTAACCATGTTCTCAAATATTATGTATACACAAGCATACTTCAACAACATGGACTACAATTATCTGAGTTTATGTGTTTGAGGAAACAGGTTGCTGAGTAGTCTTTATTTAACAACACTTACCAGTTCTCAATATTAACTAGTTGCTTATTAGCATGCATAGTATTAGCATATTGGTCGTTTATTAGTACTTATAAAACATATATTCGTCATGACCATATTCTACATCAGTAATCCTACCCAAAACTCAGAGTTAACAGGTATCTTAACTATCCATTTGCAGTGAATGAGGCGTTAATTGCAGCGAAAGATGTACTTAATGGCTTGTTAATAGCAAAAATTGGATCTTGAAATACAGTTTGACCAATAACTTATTAAATAACTCATGATCTTTACAGTTCACTTTTGAAGTGTGAATATAAGTACAGTATGCTATGTTGTACAAAAAGTACTTTAGACTTATTAATAATCATAAAAAATGCCATATTTTAAATAATTAATTCCACTGTTAAACAGATAGCTCCACCCACAATCACACAGAGAGAGCCGTTTTAGAGCTTTCTGATTGGTTATGACATCCTGTCAGAGTTCTGTTTTCAGGAAGGTGAGTGTTCCCACGCAGGATTATTATTTTAGTAAATTTCTTCGATTTTAAGCTAAAAAAATTTTATTCCACACTTTTTTTTATCCAGGTACTAACAGATTAGATTACACATGAATTCCTGCTGTCAATAAATTCAGTGAGGTTTAAACTTAAAGATGGACGTTTCAGACACTAGAGGTCAGTATTGCTCCATCATACACATAAACACAGCTGAACTCATTTTAAATGCAGATTTCTGTGTGGGCACAGGTGTTTTCTCTTTGACAATATTTAGGGGAAACGGTTCAATCCGCTGCTGAGAAAGAACATCATCAGTGAAATGTCAGTGTAATCTCACTCACCTCAATTCAACAAACAGAAGTAGTGATTTTAAGCTGTGGTCTTAATACTACAAAACAAACAACATATTCCAAAGCAGGTACCAATGTGAAAACAAACACCATTCACGCTGAAATATTGAACTGACCTTCTGTAAGATAATACAGAATTACTTTTCTCCAAAGAAAATCATGTATACATACTATTTTTATGAGCTTTTTTTATAAACTACTTGTAAATTATATATTACATTTTATAAGTGTTTAATACATATTGATTTTAATACATATATTAATAATATAAAATACATTTGATATATATATATTAGTGCTGTCAAATGATTAATCATGATTAATCACATCCAAAATAAAAGTCTTTATTTACATAATATAAGTGTTTGTGCTGTGTTTATTTATTATGTTTATATTAAAACACACACATAAAGTATATCTTTTGAAAGTATTTGCATGTAAATGCATTTATATATTTATTTTCTTATATTTAATATTATATCTAAATATATTTAATATATAAACATAACATATTTTCATTAAATACATAAATGCATGTGTTTGTATTTAAATATACACAGTACATGCAAATATATTATATAAAGAAAAACTTTTATTTTGATGTGATTAATCATGATTAATACTTTGACAGCACTAATATATATAATCTGTTTTATAGTAAATATACGCTTATTAAAAATATACTGTAAAAAATATATATAATCGGTTATATATTCTACATTGTTTACTCTGCTGTATATTATCAACTAATATTTTATCAATTATTATTATTATTTATCTTGGTCTACATCTCCATATTTAATCAAAATGGCATTACAGTTACATTCATAAATGTATTGTTGTTATTATTATTTATTTTTAGGTTGACCAAACAATAATTTTTATAAAGTAGGACCATGCAAAATGCTTAAAGCAAGACATATAATAAGATTTTTATGTCCCAATATAACAATAAATGACAATAAGCATATAAATGTATATAATATTTATAATATATAATATATAATATATAATAAAAATAAATATATAATAAAAACCGTGTTAATAGAAAACTTAGGAAAATATCATCACAAACATAAAACATACACTTTTTTCTAAGTGATGAATGCATCGCCCACACGTACTGAGAGAAAGATCGCTTTGACGGATATGTGCTCATCAGTGCACCTGTCTTTAGAAAGCAATGTTTGTACCGCCGTCACAACTTATGTCTTTTCTTTTTCACACATACGCACTTTATTTTTATTTCATAAAAGCCTGGGCTAGGCAGCGACCTTTTTGATCTATTATTGTGGGTAGATCTGACCAGGCTTCAAATGAAGCAGCTTTAAAAGCCCACCTGCGCAGGTGTGTGGCCATGTGCGTGTGTTTGCCTGTGTATTTTAGCTCGTCGTCATCAGCTGACCTCCAGTACCCTTTCTTTGGGCCCCACGTGCTGCATTTTTGAAATGCTAGTAATAAGATGAATCACTCCCTAATGAGGGGTTTTCTCTGCGCTGATGATGTCACCTTGCTGTAGTTATCGCTAACCCCTCCCCACACACACACACAGTTAACGCTAAAGTGAGAACAATACTGTCGCTTCCCGCCAAGAGAGCTTCATCTTAACGTCGGGGGAAGACTGGAAGCATTGTACGATCAGACAAAAATGACCTCATTATCCCAGTGAGTAACACTGCGCTTTCACGCCTTTCTCTTTCCTTTCTGTAAGATACAGCGGATGAACTCAGACAATAGTCTTCGCAAATATCCCTGTGTTTGTGACAGTGTTGCTAATTGCACTAATCTTGCATGTAAAAAAATAAATAAACAAATAACCCAGACAAATCATGAATTTCGTCACATGATCTAAAAACACCTTTCTTTGGCATAATGCATTGCACTGGTGCATGCAGCCTACTGTAGAGTTTGTTTTCTGAGTATTATTGGCGTTCGTCCTAATGAGAGCAGAAAACAGATGTGGCTTCAAAACAGATGCAAGGGCTTGTCAGTTTTATTTGTCAATAAACTGAGGAAGCTGATTATACAGGACGGAGGATTATTCGTAGGATCAATTTATAACATAAATAACAGACTTCCGGCAGTATGCGTGTTCGCGAGAGAGCCAAGTTCTTGGCTGATCCCTGACTCGACGTACTGTATGATGTAATCTGCGTTAAATTTTATAGTGACGTCCTATGAAATTTTTTCAACTTCTCGTTTTCGACTTAGCAGGGTTCGAAATTAACTTCTTTGATCACCAGCCACTTAACTTTCTGAAGTTACCAGCCAATCATAATTTCCACTAGACACATTTTTACATGGTGAAAATAAGAGATTATGAGTGCCACTGAATGAAAATTGTATAATTTTATTAACAGTGCTTGAAAAATGCACAGAAAAACACAAAAATTTAAATTACTGGTCCCCACCACAAAACTGTACTCACGGCAAATATGACGAAACATGACCGCATTTTTACTATCAAACACTAGCCAATGACGACCTGTCTGCCATTTACAATTAAATTTAACCTTCTCTTTGTTTCGCACACTATAACCACTTCTCATTAAGGTCAAGAACATGGTCTGTTTTTAATAAAATACCAATGGTTATACAGGCTAATTATGCATTCTTTATTGTTTACCATATTATTCATTCTTTCAAGCTGAAATATTTTTTATATAAATACATTTGTATTAATCTTAAGAACTACTAAGTACTACGTGATTCAGTCAGGGACATTGAGGGATTTTACTTTTATTGCTTGATTAACATGACTTAGCAATAGCAACTAAATTAGGCTGCGGTCCCTTTAAAACCTTTAAATACACACGAATCCAATGTACTGAAACATGTTCCCTAACGTTACCGTTTACATTCACGTAATCGACTCTGTTTACCTGAATGCTAGTCAAATTTTGTGTGTAATTCTCCTTTCAAGAGTAACTTACTCGCACTGTGTGAGACGTGCTATGTGTATGTGCTTCAGTGTCTGCACTCAGAAAGCGGAATGAATTGAGATCTCTTCCATCTCCAAACATATCCATATGCCTGCTCTTCTTTTAATCCCACACATTGAGATTTTTGAACATTTTATGAGACGTGCAGCAAGTGTATAACTTATAAATACAGTTAATGTAAACATCTAGCCTCTTAACCTCGCAGCACATTCATTTTGAAATTTTCTCTTTTCAATCGTCCCTTCATAACATTTTCGTCTCGTTTTTATTAGTTGACGAAAATGTCAATAGTTTTTCATCATAGTTTTTGTAATTTTAAATTAGTTTTCGTTCGTTATCGTCTCATTTTCAACGGTGAAAAAATGACGTTGACGAACATTATGATGCCAAAAGTATCTAAAACGTCGCCCGTAGTGTAGTGTTCATGTGAAATGTAGGACGGAGGGGACAAACGACCCATAGCATCTCTGACATGATTTGCATGATTGGCTCATGCATCACCGGCCAAACTGGCTGGTAAGTTTTTATCGATACTCGCAAAAATGATTTTTAACCCGCATTTGCCGTGTTAATTTTGAACCCTGGCGTTTAGTATTGCTCTATCCATGTTGCTCTTTTCTCTTCTGAGTTTATGCTAGCTTACGTCATACATCATACGTGAAGTTAAGAGTCAGAGACGCATATACAGCCGTTCCCAAAAGTCACAGATTTGAGGTATAATTTGAAAAATAAATATATATATATATATATATTTTTTTTAAACACATCGATCCACTTCAGAAGGCATGTGTTAAGATGTAAAGGTTAATTTTACGGCAGATACAGTATATGCCATTTTATGGAGCTTCAAAATAATAGCCACTATTCACAAGCATTAAGAAGCTAGTAGAGCCAGGATAAATACTAAAACAAAGCTCACTCTGTTCATCTGAAACAAGAAAGTCATCCAGTGTACACCTAGGATGGCTTGGGGGTGAGTAAATTATGGGGTAATTTAAATTTTTGGGTGAACTATTTTGTGAACAAAATTTTTTATTAATTTTAAATTAAGTATTTATAGAGAACAATTGTTACCTTTAAATGTTACCATATTATTTTTAGAGATTTGTATTACTAAAAAAAAACATTGTATTTGTGATCATCTATTCCAAAAAAAAAAACCATCCTAAAAAAATGTTGGCGATATTTGATAAATGTCAATAAAAAAGTAATGACGACGATTCCATTAACCAACGCTATGCGGCTAAACGTAACCCTTTGCCTCTCGCAAAAACTCATAGCAATGATTTTTGGTGAGATTTCACAGATTTTGGACATCAAAGGAGGCGAATGCAGCTATCTTCACAGAAGCAACACGGAGAGATACTTCAGAAATGTTCGCAGCGAGGCTGGAATAAACAGCAGCATCAACCGAGCAGACGCAAACAGTGTCGCATCAGAGCTGAACTGATCCATTGCAGTTTTGCGAAATACTTCTTTTTCAAATTGCGTAAAAACCGAGGTTCCGTATTTTCAATTCACAATTGAAGTTTATGCAATTTGAAGGGGAATGGAAACCCGGCTACACAGAAATATGAAGCATCAAATAAGCATATTACAATTATTAGTAAGTGCCATGTGCCATTGAAGACTGGAGTAATGATGCTGAAAATTCAGCTTTGATTACAGAAATAAATTACATTTTTAAAATATATTAAGATAGAAAAGAGTTATTAAATAGATTATTGAAATAATTATAAATATTTATATCGGCAACAATAGCCTTGTGTGTCAAATAACTACTCGAGGACCTTTCGCCTATATGCACATGTATTATTTAGAAAAGAGCAGTGTGAACATTCTTCAAAATCTTTCTTTTAGTATTCCATCAGAGAATGTACATGGTGCAGGTTTAAAACAAATCAATAAGGACAGAAACTGCATTTTTGAGTAAACTCTTTAAACAAAACCTCTAAATATAGATCAGAAGAATGAACAAGTGTGTGTTCGGTGCTTGTTTCCCTTCGAGTCTTTTGCAGGTGCTTGTCATACGGCTGCAGCTGATCTCACACACCAGCTGCTTACTGACCCATCCATCAACAAAGAGTCCTGTTTACCCAAATACCTTCATCACTGTCACTCAGAGGAAGAGGGAAGGGGAAGGAGAGAGAAAGATGTGGGCCACTCAGCAGTGCTCGGCACATCTGCTCAGTGATAAACAGAACAATGCCACGACGACGACTAATCTTACACACAAGATCAAGGACATGGGAAAAAATATAACGGCAGACAGAGAGTGAGGGGAAGCAATGAAAGAAAGAGCCTTTGTTTTAGCATATAAAGAAGAAGAAAAGCATGGAAGATAAGGAATCAAAATGGAAAACAGGAAAGCACTTATCTATTCCCATGTGCTTCAGCTTTATCTATAAAACTTCTCATAGATTAGCCTGATGCATAATCTCTGCCTGTCCCCGCCCCAAAATAAAAATATATTGAGCTCGTAACGCCTAGTTTTAATATGCGCAACCTCATCTGCATACGAATTCCAACCATGTCATTATAGTTCACAATTCAACATAGCCTATTGAAGTTGGGCATTCACGTGTCTGCACAATTTTCTGGATGGGAATATGCATATGGAAATAATGTGCCGATGAGGTTATTCATTATGAAAGCAGGCATTGTAAGTTCCATTTATGGTTATTTTGGTGAGGAGAAGGGGTGGGGATAAGCAGTTTTTCATCTAAAACTATTTCGAAAGAGTCAGCGCCGGTAGCCTCATGGGCAGCATGTCGACATTCAGCACCGTTGCGCTTTGGGCGTCACAAGTTGATCCTCTTCCCCTATCTCTCTACTGCTTCGCTTTCTGTCCACTAAAAAAAATTATTTTGAGGGTCTGTCCATATAAACTTTCAACATCCATTTGATCCATTTGGTGGCACGGGTTCCCTAATGGGAAGTGATTGGGGACGTTTGCCAGAGCGTGTCTTAAAGTGAACTGCACCCATGATGGTTTAGTGGTATCTAGTGATATCATTCACAGCTGCACACAAGCAATGAGAGATGGGTAAGAAGTAAAGTTGAAGACTTTGAGTAAAGCCCAGATTTTTCCACTAGGCGGCGACTTTTCTGGACTGTTGTACAGTGGATAATGAAGCTGAAGAAATGGAAACCCTAACAAATTACTGGAGACTCGAAAACAACAAGATGCCCATGTTGTTGAGCGCTTGTATGAGTCTATTAAGAGATACTGTAGAAATCAAGATTAAAATACCCTTTTATTTCTTCGAACTTTGGGAGAGAAATGGCAAAGACACGTGATAAGGATGAAACTTGTGTTAAATTTATGTGGTAAATATAGTTTTTGTATTTCATTGTATTTTTCTGTGAAATTGATGCCTACGGAAATTTCCACACCAATAACATTTTAAAAGTAAGTTAAAGATCATTTCAGCTGTACTGTATGCATATGTATTTGTATAGTATTCATGATGGCATCAACAGCTGGCGATTTTTGGTCTAAAACTATCGGAAGGAAATGACTCACATTTCCGGGTGGTTTGTTGTTGTCACACCGTCACTTTCCACTGCACCAGAATCACCCACTACTGAAGACAAACAGCCACCAATCACACGATCTCTGTCACCTGATTATTGACACCTGCTCGCAATCAAGACGGCTACAAATGCACACGCTGCCTATGCTTCAGTGGCTGAGCTCAAGGTTAGACGCCGACTCATTCCTGTTACCTGTCTACCTGTTTGTTTGGAATCTTACCTTCTTCTGCTGAGCTGGGAATCACAAAGGCTGAGGATTACTAAGAATTTGGGATTACGGACCTGTTTGAGACGGAGTATACAAACCTGTTACTTACCTGTATATTTCTGCTGCCTTGTGGAACTCAAAGACTCTTATACTCACATGAAAAGACTTACCTGTATCACCACGCTTCCTCACTCTGCACCTAAAAGAACTTTATACTCAATTTGTGAAAGACTTACCAAGTATTACCTATCAGCGATGTTCCTATGTTGAATTCTCTGTGATTTATTCACCGTTTCATTTCATATTTCCGCTGATGACTGCTGATGTTTGGAAACCTGTAAATAAACACTTCTTTGAACTTTATCAAGTGTCTCCTGGGGCCTGTTCCATAAAACAAGTTTACCAAATAAGCCAGGCTTATGGCAGATAGTCTGACTTACTTTAATACAAATTAACTTGCAATTAGTCAGACTAACTGAAATAAGCCTGGCTTATACTCTAATCTTGGTTTATGGAACAGGCCACTGGTGATCTGAGCGTGACAGATCACTTATTTTGTCAAAATGATTAACATTTAAAAAAAAAACTGCAATGTTTATTTAAACTGTCAACCACAAGTAAACAGAGTTACCATGAAATAAAATTGTAATATTAGTTTTTTCATATAACTTTCTCACCTGAGCATTTGTCACCGCAATCATCTCCCCTACCTGTTGTGATTTGTGTTGCGGGTACACTTTACTGCAGGCACCTTAAAATAACACATAGATCACTGTTATTATAAATAGAACACATTAAGAAATTGCTATTTCTAAACCATTTAGAAGAGAGGGCAGAGCTCATTAACATTTAAAGCAACCTCTATGTTACGTCCCCTAGTGTATTCCTTTTTCTTTTGGTATTATGTTTCTCTCCCTATCTGTTCCTTCGTTCCTTCTCTGAAAGCAGGCTCAACGGATTGGATGTCCGGAGATGATTGTCATCCAATGGATGCGGACCTGTCACCATAAAAGGGGCTGGGCTCCAGAGGCCGTAGCAGATGACCTGCTGCAGTGGCCCGACCCTCCAGAGGCCGTAGCGGATGACCTGCTGCAGTGGCCTGACCCTCCAGAGCCCGTAGCGGATAACCTGCAGCAATGGCCCGACCCTCCAGAGCCCGTAGCGGATGACCTGCTGCAGTGGCTCAACCCTCCAGAGCCCGTAGCCGATGACCTGCTGCAGTGGCTCAACCCTCCAGAGCCCGTAGCGGATGACCTGCTGCAATGGCCCGACCCTCCAGAGCCGGTAGCGGATGACCTGCTGCAATGACCCGACCCTCCAGAGCCCGTAGCGGATGACCTGCTGCAGTGGCCCGACCTTCCAGTGTCCGCCGCGCCGTCTGAGCGCCCTCCAGTGTCTGCCGTGCACCCCGTGCGGCCCCCAGAGTCTGCCGTGCACCCCGTACACCCTCCTCGGCGTCCCCCTGACATTGGACCTTTTGTGTGCCCCCCGGGGAGCTCCCCCAAGAAATTTTTTTTGGGGGGGGGGGGCAGTAAGGGAGGGTCCTCGGAGGGGATGGGCGGGGTGGGGATTTTGAAAGGGACTGCTGGGGAAACCCCCGACTCAATCCCCTTGAGAACTGGTAAGCCTTTGTAGCCTGTGAAGGCACCCGACCCTGTGCCATCCCGAACAGTTGAGACTATGTGGCCTGCCAGGGCACAAGACCCGCCCTGGAGGCAGGTGGCGTACAGGCCTCGGGGATCCTGCCTCCAGAGCGCCCAGCCCCCCCTCCCCATCGATGTTCCTTACGGCGCAGGTGCACCTTCTCCTTTGGGGTAATGTGACATTCTGTTCCTGTCCTGTCTTGTTTCCCCCCGCTGTCTGTGTCTTTTTGGTTTCTCCCAATTTAGTTTGATCGTTTCACCTGTTGTTTACACCTGCCCTCACTTTTGTCTTTGATTTGTATGTGTTTAAATACCATTGTCTTTTTGTTTCATTCAGGTCTCGGTAATGTAATGTTATGTTGTGTTTCCCTGCCCGCGTGTTCCTTTTGCTGCCTCGTCAGCTTTTTTCTTTCTTTTGTTCTGGAGTTTTGTTTAATTAAATATTTCATGATTTAGTCCGTCGTGTCCTCTGATTATTGCTTCGCTGAGAGGCTTGCTGCACGCACTTGTTCGCCGGTTCAGGCTTGCTTCGGCAGATCTCCCAGCCAGGAAACTGGCTCGCAATCCGGCGAGGTCCGCCGCCTACTATAGCTGTTTGCCGCGCTGATCGGCGGGACGCGGTTACCCCACCCTGGCGCGGATTTCCGTGTGGGACTTCCTTCCTCCCGATCTCCCTTCCCCCGATGCTAACTCCAGAGGAGTCGAGGGCAGTTGTGGAGAGATGTCTCCACGCGCTCAGAATGGCAGCTGAGGAGGAGGATCCGGAGTCCTCTCGCACTACAAGAGCGCCCTCAAGTGCCCGCTCCAGTCCGGGCAGTTCCAGAGCCTGTTCCAGCTCCAGTGCCCATTCCAGTCCGGGGTAGTTCCAGAGCCCGCTCCAGTCCGGGCAGTTCCAGAGCCTGTTCCAGTTCCAGTGCCCGCTCCAGTCCGGGGAGTTCCAGAGCCCGCTCCAGTTCCAGTGCCCGTTCCAGTCCGGGCAGTTCCAGAGCCATTTCCAGTTCCAGTGCCCGTTCCAGTCCGGGCAGTTCCAGAGCCTCTTCCAGTGCCCGTTCCAGTCCAGGCAGTTCCAAAGCCCGTAACGGATGACCTGCTGCAGTGGCCCGACCCTCCAGAGTCCGTAGCGGATGATCTGTTGCAGTGGCCCGATCCTCCAGAGCCCGTAGCGGATGACCTGCTGCATTGGCCCGACCCTCCAGAGGCCGTAGCAAGCGTGTTCTCTGCCTCGTCAGCCTTTTTCTTTCTTTTGTTCTGGAGTTTTGATTAATTAAATATTTCTTGATTTAGTCCGTCGTGTCCTCTGATTATTGCTTCGCTGAGAGGCTTGTGCTTTGCTTGCTTTGTTTCTGAGTACTTAGTTAACCCGACACAAAAAGCAGGATTATTTAAATTCTTTTGCAGTGGGCCTCGGAAACATATGTGTTTGGCTGTGTGGGCCGTGAGTTAGAAGGTTGGGAACCACTGGTCTAGACTTCACATAATGCATGCATGTGCGCTCTGTAGGTGTTTCGAATGCTTTTTGCATCTTGAGAATATTAAGCAAAATAGCCCATTTGTCATGTTAAGTTACTGTTATGAATAAAGTTTTACTTGGCTGTTTTTTTTACTTTACTTTTTCTGCGTTCCTTCATGTGTGTTGTTATGCTTATTTGTTTTAGTGTCCAACAAAGAGACAAGTGGTGAGACAGTGTGATATTGACACCAGAAATACACTATTATCAATCAATAAATACACTTTTAAATTACTATTGAATCTATTATCAATCATTGTTTACACTAAAAGTAGGCTAATAAAATTATCTCGTTTTGATCTTTCCCTGATCATTTTTTTGTCACTTATGTTTTAAGCAGGCTATTTGTCTGGTCAGACAAGGAACCCTGAGTTATATTATTATTAAAATTATTATTATTATCATTGAGAACATTAAGAATGTAGTTGGAGCTGTATTCTGCTGCTGTGATTCTCTCTGATGATTCAGTAACTACTGTGGGGCAAAAAAAAAATCTGTACTCTGACCAATAATTGGAAAACAGACATCATGTCCATTAGACTGAAAATATTTTAGTGCTGTAAGGAATCTCCAGGGACGGTTGGATCCATTTGCAGGTTTTAATCAGAGTAATATGCAGGCAGAGGTCGAAATCACAGGCAGACAGGGCATTCGAAGGATAAACAGAGTCGTAGTCGGTAAACAGGCAGAATAGGTCAGGGTAGGCAGTGAGAATCACAAAAGATAAACAGAATAAACATGGGAAAAACAACCAGAAATAAACGCTCGGTAATGACAGACGGGGCAAATCAAGACTTCGCGTCTGTCCTTCTAAAAGTCTGTGCTTAAATACGTGGGTTATAAGAGTCCGGCTAGGAATGTCAAAACTAGAGTGATGGTTCCCGCTGCTGCTGTCTGGAGAGAGCCACAGAGGTACAGCTTGTGACAAGTGCTAACATGACCAGACGTTTTTAAGGCTACGTCTACACTAATCCGGATAAATTTGAAAATGCTCTAAAACATCTAAAAACGCTCTGTGTCCACACTAACGTTTTAAATCGTTTGCAAAGAGTTGATCATCCACACTGAAATTACTGAAAACGCTTACGTTCTTGTGCTGTGCATGCGTGAAACATAACATGATTTGGTCTGCCGTTTATTTACTTTCCGGCTCTTTGAAACATCGCGGCAAAATGTAGAGGAAAAGCATGTCGAGTTTTTTAAATAGGCATCGTTTTTGAAAGCCTCTGATTTTTACAGTCCAAACGGCGACGCAAAAACGTCATTTTCAAATCTATGCACTTCGGAGAGCGTTTTCAAAAAGCTTTGTTTTCCTTGACCAAAAACGCATCTCAGTGTGGACGGAAGGCCAAAACGGAGAGAAAAAATATGCATTTTCAAACGAAAACGTATTAGTGTGAACATGTCATAATATCCACATTTTGGGGACCATGGATAGTTAGTTTAAATGCATATGCAGTAATGTTGATGCTAATGTTTCACTGCGTTTATTTTTTATGCCAAGATAAATAACCATTTGGGTCTCCATCTGTAGTGAATTATAGCTTTTATAATCTCAGATCTACTGTGAAACTGAAAGCATTTGAATCAGTCATTACTAAACAAATTACTAGAAAATTAGTAATTTAGGTGCATCCCTAGAGAATTTAAAAGTTGAAGACATACCTCATAAATTCTCTCTGAAAAACCACAGGTATATTCCCAGCAGTATGTGCTTGGACCTATAGCCAAATCCAGTGAAAGGAAAATAATGGCAAGTCCTGAGGCTATAGCACTGAAAATGTTCATTCCCAGTGAAGCATTCACCTATAGGCAGAAAAACAACATTTCAGATTAATACATTTGCAAGAACTTCAAAACTTTGTGTTAACAAGTTAACGTAGATAGAAAAGTGCATGGAACGTGATAAAATCACACTACTCAGAGGCCACTTTAACAGAGCTCCGCCCACCCCTCGAACCCAGAAACTGTTGTTGAATTATGCAACACTGTAAAAACTTCAGAATCACATAATGATTTATGATGTCTAATTATGATGTTTAAATGAAATTTAAGTGAAAGCTTCACAAAACACAAACGTTTCCCCAGCCACTGGGATTTGATATTATTTGTTACTGAAATTTTATTGGCTGGTAGCGGCATTCAATAAATTATATATAGTCACTGATGGCTTTGATGATGGCACTGATGATTTTAAGCCAGATCAATAAGAAGAAATTATTATAAATCAGCACAGAAAATGAGTAAAAAAGTCTCTAGGTTACGTATGTAACCCAGAGGAAACGAGCTGGATGAAGTAGAGAGCACCAGAGGGGACATTGCGCAAAGAAGTCCACCTGTGCCTAGCCAAACACTCTCCAGATCTGCTTCACCACATCAGGGTGAAGTATCCATTTCCTGTCTCAACAGGACATCTGCTCCCATATTGAGATGCCCAGGTATATTAACTGTTCTCAGTGAGCGGTGTTTGCCCTGGGACCAGCTTGGGGCACAAACGCAGACCTCACTTATGGTTAATTTGAGAGACCACCACTATATTTCCCCTCAGAGAAAACCCTCTTGGTCTTGAGCCACCGCCATAGGAGTCTCATGTACAGCAGGCCAAAAGTCATTAAACTTGATCTGGCTTGTTTGATTAACTGCATCCTGAGCTTCAGTCACATGACTGAGAGGTTGGACTGAGGCAGATCTAAAATGAGACACAACCCTACATCTATCTTTGAAAAGATGAAGTAGCAGCTGTAGAACCTGGACTCTCTTTCGTGAGGAGGACCTTGATGTCCTCCATCCTCAAGAGTGTCTACTTCTTATACCATAACCAGAGCCTGCCCATAGTCTTTTTCTACAGTGTGCAGGACCCACTGTGTCACGGAGGCAGACGAGCAATGAATGGCCGAGGATGTCCCCGTGTAGCGTGAGGGAAAACTCAAACGCGGAAGAG
>JAUCNO010000044.1:6825771-6840884 GCA_032353835.1 Enteromius viviparus
TGCAACATTCAGTGTTTTAAGAATCTGTTCTAATTTGGATATCGATCACCAATCCTGTGTATATGCAAATTAGCATGTTAGGAACAAAGAACCATAAAAAGTTTCCTCCAAAGTATCAGCACACCATTGGCCGTCGACCCACAAGAGATGTGACCTCAACAGGTTTCAAAAGCCCCACAGCAGGAACTCTCACTCTCTTTCTACTTTCCTGGAAGCTGGAACACCACTATCTCGCTGGTCTCCTGACCAAAGCCCCCAGGGCCGCAGTCTGAAGTCTTGGGAGACACTGAGATTAGGACTTAACCCTAAGTTTTACACTAGGCCTAAACCTTGACTTTTCATGTAACTCAAAATCCATGGATCGCAACAGATCTTTCTCACAGCTCCTCTTTCATCTACCTATCACGAGAGTCAGGACATCTTTTGGAATTCATTACTCTTCAAACCAGGAGGACGATTGCCAATCCAAACCCTTGTAACCATCCGGACTTCGAGACTGCATCGGACCCTCACCAAAGAGGCGATGCAAGTATCACACATATAACTAAACAAAACAGAGGTTTAGTATTAGTTATGGAACTGATGGTTTTACCTGTGGTCAACTGACTCTCTTTTCATAACTTCAATTTTAGTTTTTCTTAATGCTTTACCCTTAAGCATTTTTACCCTTTTTGCATTTTTTCCTTTTCACTTTTGTAAGTGTATTTATACGTGTGTGTTCAGTCATGTGAGTTAACGTAGAGTTAATAAAACTTTTGCACAAATAACTTGAGTTTTCTGACTCAAATTAATCTGATGAACAGATTGGTTGATGGTAATTTTGCTACAGTTACTACTGGCAGCTAATATAAATAATTGCAATGAATCATAATTAATAGTAATTATTTATATACATTTCCCTTAATGAGCTAAAATATGTTACAGTCTTCACCAGAGGCTGTAAAAGGAGATAAAACTGTCGTAAATAGAAAAAAGAAAACTAAATTAATTAATAACTATTAACATTTGTCATCATAATTTAAAATGTTCTAATTAAAAGATATAGTTAAAAACAAATGAATCATTGTTTACATATGTAACTGAAAACATTTGCATTTAAAAATAACATTTTCAATCTGTAAAATAAACTTAAATGCACCTTACTGAGTGTAAATGTAATCATTCATTTCTATATAGTGGTGCTTATATAAATGAACCTGAGAGCAAGTCAAAGTTAGGGTTGGGTACCGAAACCCGGTACCAGTATGGCACCGGTAGCTAAGTAACCAATATGTACCGAACTGAATCAATACGCGGATTTCGATGCCTCATTTCAGTGCCGTGCCTGAACAACAAACCCAACAAATCTATGGTATTAATAAGCGAGCACACCCATGATGCTGGCGCGTACGGTAAATCATTTGCGCGAGAGGAAAACGGATCTATATGCGAAGATATGTCATCTGCGTGTGATTATTCGTGCGTTTGATCTTCTCTCACCTGCTCGCGCAACCATGTTTATTTTGTCGTGGGGCGACAGTATTGGATGCATGTAATAAGAGGATTCATTCACTTGACTTGTTAGTTATTGATTAAGATTATTTTATTTATTCATTAATTATTGATTTTGTCTTTATTTAATGTAATTTAATGCATTGTTTATATAGTTAATCTTTTTCAGAAACTTTATAAATAGACTTTTTATACTTTTTAAACCTTTCATGCAAATTCATGATAAATCATTAAAATAAACAGTTGTATATATTTTTTTTGCATTTTGAAATGAATAGTTTTTTATCCCTCTGTGTTGTTTTATTTGTTCTGTTTGGAAGATAACAAGCCTTTAAATCTCCTTTGTAATATATATGATTATAAATCAAGAACAAGGCATTTATGGCTGTATTTATAAACTGCTTACTAATGAATATTAATGTTGAAACAATGCTTTATAAAGGACAAACCGACTGTGTACTAATGTTTAACTAATGATTCAGAGTGTTATTAAAGTGTTACCATTTTGATTTAGATTCTTTAAAATTATCGATTCAGGCACCGTTTAGGCAACGGAACCGTTTTAAAAGTATCGATTTGGTACCAGTATCAAAAAAACCCTAAACGATACCCAACCCTAGTCAAAGTGCACTTTATATGCATTTTCCATACATACTGTATAAATCCATGTGTCCGTACTGTATTTGTTGTATGCATATATAAATGCGATGAAAAAGCAAAGTGTGCACAGGGACCAGATAATTCACTTTTCTGCCACTGTTTAGCGTGCAAGGCAATTTAGCCAGGATGAAATAACTCCAGAGCGTTTTAATCCAGATAGATGGAATACTATTCTGATACAGCGCTTTGGCCCTCAGCAGAGCCCACTCTAAAAATAGGGCCTTTTAAGACCTCTAATTTGTTATTCATCTGTGTGAATCACTGCACTTATTGAAATGCAATGACTGGTTTCTGCTGCCTCTCCACCCAAACCAAATGAGTAATTTATAAATTGATATAATTTTCTCCCTTTCACTCACCATTCCCCTTCTCTTTCCAACTCTTTCCTTATTTGCAGTCTCCTCAAGGCCACCTACAGGATCCATCAACATCAAACCTGTGAAATAATGAACACACTGATTGCATGTGAATACTTTCAGTGCATCAAACACACATTCAGTTTTTTTTCCACACCGTCAAATTCTGCGAAGCCTTCGGTTGATTTGTCTTTGATAAGAAATATACAAAAAAATGCATATTTCTTTTGTTTATAAATGCATTCTGCAATCAAAAATTACTGTGTGCATTACAATCGATGACAAGCTTGTGTAATTCATTCAGTGAACAAAAAAAAATATGCTTGGATGTTTTGGTGGTCTACAAATGAACACCTCTAAGCAAAATATACCATGTGAGACTAGGCTGGTCTTTCACGCACTTGTCACTCTTTCCAATTGTTCATTAAAAATGAATGTGTAAAAAGCACACGATTGAGAGACAGCTGTGTTAAAACGGCTAAGAGTCTCTCCATGGCAGGATCAAATGCCCCTTGACAGACACTTAAGACCTGCACTCTGAAGCCTCAATCTGCATAGCTCAGAAGCCCATCAATTAGCCATTGCAGCTTTGCTCAGGTATTAAAGGGATCAAATCGGCTAGCTCAGGCTCAGCTGTGGCCCTCAATCCATGAATCACTGAAATTTTCACACCAAGTCAAATCCCCTGTCCAACAGCCATTAAAGTCCAGCATGGAGGACACATTCTCCACTGGTGGGGTCCACTGCTCATGTAACTAAGGCTGGTTAATGCGACTGCAAGAACAAAAAAAAATAAAAAACACAAAGCCATAGTCTTCAGCAGAAACAACAAAAGGAGACAAACTCCTGTAGGGAGAAAGACCAGCTATTTGTTTTATAACAATTTAGTCTTCTGCACAGTAGTGTTGGTGTCTGTGATTAACGTTTTAGCCATTCTCTCATGGATGTTGGCTTTGTGAAGTTCTCTAGTCGTTTTTTGCAGAAACGGGTGAATACTGACTAACTCAAACCGTATAATAATCAGTGTTATATTTTTATAGAATCCTTGTATAAACATTGAACATAATGACAGCTTCACACATTGCAGTGAGCATGCAGTCTGTAAGCGGTGCTGCTTGTGTTTTTACATAGGACATATCTTCAGTCATATCAGTTTTGCTTGTTTTTTTTGTTTTTTTGTTTTTACACAGTACAGTAATACACACCTTCTTAAACATATTCTTGTTTAAAGTAAACAATAAATAAAAACTATGTATTATTCAATGCATTTTACTGCTAGATTTACATAGTAAGTTGCTCAAACAATTTGCAAACATTTAAACACAGCCTATAGCCTTTTTCTTGTATTAAGAAGGCTAGTAGAAAGTAGCAGGCTATCGCAAACATTTTTATGTTTATGTATTATTTTCATGCATTTAAGTCTTTATCGCAAGCACTTTGTTGTTCTGCACTGTCTATTTAAATTCAAACTTTTTCTTGCTTTACCACTAGTCAAAATGCTATCGGTTAATTAATTACTCACCTTCATGTTGCCCGAAACCCGTAAGATCTTTGCTCATTTTTGAAATACAAATTAAGATATTTTTTGATCAAATCAGAGAGCTTTCTGACCCTGCGTAGACAGCACTGCATCTGACATTTGAAAGACCTAATAAGGTACAAAGTACATTGTTAAAATAGTCCATGTGAGATCAGTGGTTCAAGCGTAATGTTATGAAACTATAAGAATATTTTGTATGTTAAGAAAACCTGCTATCTATGCAGGGTCAGGAAGTTTTGGAATGTGTCTAAAATGTCTTAATTTGTGTTCAAAAGATAAGCTTGCAGGTTTTACAACAAACAAGAGGGTGAGCAATTAATTATTGGGTGAACAATACCTTCAATTATATGCATTCATGGTGTAATTACTACATTTTTCTGTCAATTCTTGTTCACTTTAATTCCACATGTGCATCACAGCTAAAATAGAGTTAAAAATAGATAAGCAAGACTCCTAAGAGATTGAGGTGTTTTGTTGTTGAATGAATTAATGAACATAAAAGTAGTGATTTACTCCCGACATCTGAGTGACTGAAGATGCAGCCTCACCTACAGAAGCAGTGAGTATAATGTCTGTTAATGGATCTTTACAAATCACCTTTCCTAATAATGTGCTAATTAGCAAGTTTCACTATAAATATGGCTAAAAAAGATCCTCCTAGAGCGCCTCGGGAAAAGAGGGGCGGGGTCAGCAAAGCTTGTGAAGATTTAAAGGGGAAGTACACAAAACAGAGGGTTTTCTGAGCTGTTTTTGGCAGGATAAAATGAGCATTTTTTACACTATATTTGAGAAATTTTAAAACAAACAATATTACAAACTTTCCATTAAGACCCTAAAGAATCATATTAGCTTGTGGAAAATTGGCTTTGTATGACTCCTTTAAGGATTACAACAATTCAAATTATATTTAAATGTAAAATGTCTGTTCTGGGGAAAAAAGCTTATGGTTTCTCGCATGAGGCCACAAAACGATGCATTGAGTACTGTACTAATGCACGTTTCTAAAAAGATGCAATGTTAAAAGGTTTAAAATAATGTTTATAAAGCAAATGTAATTAATCTTTGCTTAAACACTAAGAAACAAGCATAATGCACGTATGTATAGTTTAATACTAAAGGGCCAAATACCAATCATAAAGAGTAGCCTAAGTCTCGAGACATGTTTTTAAAAAAAAGCTGAACTTGAATTAATTTGGTTTCCTGTATGTGCCGCTCTCTTGTACAAGACACGAGTGCAACCGTTTTTCGGTCTCCACAAGTTTAGGTCTAGGTTAACAAAGGAAGTCTGTCATCTCTCAAAGCAAACATGTACAATAAAAATGACAGGGTAATGGAAGAGGATATGATTAAATTCAAATGTTTTTTCTAGACTAAATTAAATTGTGCAAAATGAATGCGTTAAATTGACAGTGCCAATAATTTGTAATGAACGTAAATGCAATACATCACAAAAAAAATAGAAGCCTTTCAGGTTTTGGATCTCACTGAATGTGACTGAAACACAGGCTGAGCAAACCGTTTTATAGGTTTCTGTCTTTCTTTATTCAAGTGAACAAGAGCTCAGCTTGCGTGACTGGAAATTGCCACCCAGGGGCATTACCAAAATGGCCCGACTTGCTTGAAAAAGGACCAGAACTCACATTCACTTCTGTCCAATCTCAAAAAAAAAAAAACTTTTCCTTCTAAGTATTGCCCACACAACTACACACAAACAACAGGTAACCTTCCCATCAGCCTTTGAAACCCTTCCTAAAAGATGAGCTTCAGTGATTACGGGAGTGGACAGTTTTCTAATTATTCTGTCAAACATCAATCCGGCCGGCTGATGTGGACATTCTAGCTGCTGATGGACAATGTAATCACTTCTGTATCAAACACAGAAGCTGGAGCACAGACAGCTCCTGACAGAAGTGGTGAAAAATAGGAAATGTGAAAGCTTCTATCAACCGATTCAGTCTCCAAAAAAAAGACAGAAAACCACAAATAATGTAGCTGAATTCAGGGGGAAGATTAAAAAGGAATCGATTGAACAAATGCAAGAAAAAATTGATTAATTTATCAAATGTTGGATAACGGATACATGAACGTTACGACCCTCTTAAGAATCCCAGAGTGCTGATGTTGAAGGGTCTGCACTGTTGTGGTTTACGTGAGTTGCTGCTTGTTTTCAGTAATGTAGAGCCTTTTTAAACCGTGTCAGTAAAAGAAGCCATGGGGCATATTCAGTTTCTATTTTTCTTCATCAGACTGTAAAACTCCTACACCTCCACACATAACAACTGCAGAACATTGCCACTTGCCTCTCTGAGGATTGGAAATCCCTGCTGTCAACAAAGTATTTGCAATTCTAGAGACAGGAGATATTTTCAGATTGAATTTTTTGGTGGGTGGCTTCAGTGCAATAGCGCCAGATAAAGCCTTAAACGTCCTACTAATGAACCACAAACCAGCCTTGAGCTTTGTGAGAAGATCAGGAAGCAGGGATACCTTGGGTACCGGCCAAAGCATTCATCATCTCAACATAATGTAAATCCAGAACAAAAAAAACAACAACTAGAAGCTGTAATATGATATCAGTTGTGAATCCTTGTAGCAGCTTTAATTTGTTCCCATTTTGATGTTGGGGGAAAGAAATGGACTCCATGCACGTTCTGGTCTTATTGTGCAAAATACATCAGAGCACATTATTAATATACAGTATATATATATATATATATATACAAAATCCTAAGCTTTCATCGAAATGTAATAACTTGCCACTTAAACGACTTTCTTATTGGCTGCAAAGGATAAGTCACACAACTGCAACGGTAAAAACACAGAGGAGCTATATTGCTGAAATCACTCTCAGAGCATTTTGTTTTCAGTTTATGAACAATAAAAGCAATGACAGCCAATCAGATTCCATCAGACTTTGAAGAGCATTTACAGTAAAGTGGCAGACAACACAATGGCAGCATGTGCTTTCAGTAAACCGAACGTTAATGCCCATTGGTGTGGAGGCTAATATAGTTATCGTTCGTGGTATGAATGGCCAATTAGTCTACAGTCTATGTTAATGCATGTTTCTCAAACATCTCACCAATATGATTATGCAGTAATTAAATGCTGTTAATGTTATATGCGATGAAAGTTATGGCAGTAATAGGAAATAATGATAGATATAAGAGAGCAGCATTATAATTATGTCAAAATTGCTCTTGAGGGTGTACTTGAACTTCAGCTTACAGATTCTTTCTGGAAAGCCTTAAATGTTTTAAGTTAGCCTCCATATGCCATGCAGTCAGAAAATGACACATTATGGTAATAACCTATTAGGAACGTCCACTTTTTACAATCCAATCAATTCCCAATGGACAAAATCAAGCCTCACTCTAATGTATTAATTAGATATTCATATTCAGTAAGAAAATAGAAGCAACATGGGTTGTGAATGCCTTTTAATGTTGATTTTTTTTTTTTTTTACAGAGGAGCTGCTGAACTACAACAGTTGGGGTTAATGTCCAGCACATGGTTTTGTTTTATTGGGAATCAACTCTGTTGAGACGGAAACTGGCCGCTGTGGCGGGCCAGACAGACAGAGAGTGAGGGCTTGACCTGAGCTATGAGAGACTGCGTGCTTCAGCAGCCCTGTAATATAAAACATTTCATGCGATTCTCATCATCTTTCCATTACAAGGCAAAAGAGCCGTGCTGATCAGACGCAAGCTTGATATCAAACCAAGCCCCTGCAAGCCAAATTACGCTGACAGTAATCTCAGCGAACACCTCTCAGCATGCTTCATCATATCAGAGAGAGAGAAAGAGCGGGATATAAGCTAAAAGTACTCAACCACACATACAACTGCACCAAAAACAATTAATATTGCTGCAAAACTCCGTACAGAGAATAACAGCGACACAAAATATGATGTGACGCAAAGATTGAGGTGCCTTGGGTAAGTGTGATGGCTCTGTCCAGTTGCATCAGTTTTATCATACATCATTAGCTTAATTATGGCACAGGCCCAGGCCCTCAGAGGAGTCACTTCAGGACCAAGGTCTACGCACGGCCCTTTACTAATAATAACGAGTACAAGAAACTTGCAAAAGTATCAGCCTCCAGGCAAATAAAGCTCAAGACTGAGATGAAGATGTGAAGAGAAAGAGACTTGGAAGATTATAGTTTATTGATGTAAACAACTAAAAAAAATCCACTGGCATGTCTAAGCACATGCTGGCAGGGAAATAAAGCGCCTAAACTGAACAGAAAGATGATTGTGTGCAAGCTAGAGGCAAAAAGACACAACAACTATTTTAACAAATGTCACCTTTTTGAATATCTGAATACAGGAAAGGGTTGGAAATAAGGAACACTGAGACTTTTCCCAGTGAGTGCCATCCTTGATTCTACTGAATTCATAGTATGTGAAAAATCTTAAAGGAGTCATATAAAAGCCAATTTTCCACAAGCTAATATGATTCTTTAGTGGAAATGGAAAGTTAATGGAAAGTTCGTAATATAGTTTGTTTTAAAATTTCTCAAATATAGTTAAAAAAAACACTATTTTACCCTCTTTTTTAAAAATCACTCTGTTCTGTGGATCTTTTTTTAGCCATATTCATAGTGAAACTTGCTAATTAGCACATTATTAGGAAAGGCGATTTGCAAAGATTCGTTAAAAAACATTATACTCACTGCTTCTGTAGGTGAGGCTGGATCATGAATGTTTAGCGCGAACCAAACGTAACGTTAATCCTCTTCGTCTTCAGTCACTCAGATGTCGGGGATAAATGACTACTGCTATGTTCATTAATAATCAATCTATTAGTAGTCTTGCTTGTCTCTGTGTCTCGGTCTGATGACGAGGGCAAGTCTGAGGTAAGACACCAGTTCAATCTGTGTGACACGCTGCTGTCAATCAACTATTGTGGGAGAGGCCTCTCCATTTAAGAATGGCTTGATTTCAGAAGGGGCAACTTATTTTTATTAAATTAAAAGAAAACTACTAAGGGATCTTTATCATTGTAGGGTGGTTGTGTACACACACTCCCAACCCACATTTCAGTCCAAACTGCTTGTAAAAGTGCATTTGGCACCAGATGACAGAGTAGAAAACTTGAGCCGTGAAGTGAAACTTGTTGAAAACCACTGCAGTAGACAACAGTTTTTATTATTAGTATTATAACGCATAAGTGATACTAGATGACAAGATGTGGGCTGTGATAGGATAGCTTTAATCTGAATAGATTAGACCTCTACTGCTTTCCACTCTCAGATCTTCTCTGCTTCTTTGGACTCACAAACAAACAACTAGCTGACTATTAAATTACTGAGGCGAAATTTACATTTCACTGCAGTGCATGACTCACATCTAACTTAAAGGCATATTGCACACTTTATTGAGCTAAACTGGCAATGGAAAGCTTTTCTGGCGGACATTCAGATATCAGGCTTACTTGGGTTCATTTTAAATACACAATAGTTGCTTTGGAAAGCACACATATCCTGTGATCTGGTTCTAACCCTTGTGGCTAGCGCACAGTGGCGGATCATTAGCTTAAATCTGAAGTAGTATCAGTAGATAATGGAGGATTGAGGAACATCAGTCAACTTTCTGCTTCATAAAACACAAGTGAAAGCACTGTAATGCCTTTGGCAGTAGAGCTGTCAGCAATGAGAGAGATCTGAACTTATTCATCAACGTAACCCTCATGCTGAGGGCTTCGAGGTTACTGGCAACAAGGAAGGCAGACATCTGGTTCATTGCTTCTGAACAAGCAATAAACCGCAAGTGTTCATGCCCTAAGATGGTAGGAGTGAATGAACGGTTGGAGGCAGATTTAAGGATGGATTGGACATGCTAATGATGGAACTGGAGGGTGCTGGATGACATTGCCTTTATTAATTGATCTAAGGCCATAATTAGAGAAAATGACCAAACAGAACAGATTCTGCTGAATACAACAAAATCCATTTAGCATGAATATATGCTCTAACCTGGTCTTCTGCACAAGATTTTTACAAATAAACTTTTTTTATTAGGTGGCCTTAACTACTATGTACTTACATTTGAATTAATCATTTGGTACAGTGCATTTATTGTGTACATACACGTCTCTTGCACCTTAACCCACTCTTAAACCTACCCATACTACCAAACTTTCCCTAGCCTTACCTGTATCACACCTCAATAGCAGCAAGTGTTCTTGCAATACAATCTGACCACAATAAGTATATTGTACTAACACTGCAGATGAACTGGAGATGTGTTGCACTGCATGATGCAAATGGTGGCCACACCAGATACTGACTGGTTTTCAGACCCGCCAATACAGTAAACACATTTTAGAGTGGCCTTTGATCAGCTCATGAAAAACAAAATTGCTGAATTTATGATTTTGGTCAGTGTATTTTTGAAAGTAAATAGTATCCCAGTATAAAGTGTAACTGAGCATTATGATAATAATAGAGTATAACAGTATTATAGTGTCAAAGTACCTTTGATTCATTAATTCCTTTTGGAGTGGCCTGTTGCATTTGCACAATGCAGATTTCTAAATATTAGAAAATAATTCTAATATAATTCTAAATCTAAATAATTCTAAATTGTGTTTTAATGTCACTATTGATGAGGATTGTATGATCTTTGAATAATAACGTCTTTAAATGGAAGATATGTACAGTCTATCTATCTGAAGTATACTTGCAATAGTTCCATTTTAGCACAATCAAATATATTTCAATATTTTTGGTTGGATTTCAGTACTACTACTACTGCATAATTAAAGTGCATTAAAGGAATTACCCAAAAATGAAAATTACTGTAGGTCATCATTTATTCACTCTCAAGTACTTCCAAACCTACATGAATTTCTCTCAGAGAAAGATAAAAAAAAAAAAAAAAAGTTTGTAACCAGGCTGTTTTGGGTCACAACTGAAGATAGGGAAAAAAATACTATGGAATCCACTGGTGACCAAAAGCAGCCTGGTTACAAAATTTCTTCAAAATATCTTGTGTTCAGCAGAACAAAAAAATTCATACAGATTTAAAACTACTTGAAGACGAGACAGAATTGTCATTTTTGGGTGAACTACAAAATTAAAAAAAAAATACAAAAAAAAAGTACAAAATGAGTTGTTCCAGTTTAGCTTTACACTTTATACTTGGGGTGAAATAAATGCATTTCAAATACATTTAGTATAATGATTTTATACCAAGGTAGTTACTATTCCCAGTTAAAAGTCTTTTTAGCATCAAACTCATGATTAGTGTAATCATATATAAACTGTCTACCTCTATACACCAGCCTTGCACTGAACTCAATCAACAGGCAGCTAAACAGTCCGCAGTGATTTTACCAGGGTTATAGCTGGAAACCCTTTGCTATCATGAGCTACTTCAGGAGGACTGCACATCATAACCTAATGTTCCATTTAACAACTGAGGTATTATTCGCCAACTAAATAGTCTGGGGTATCATGCTCGAAATTGTCAACAGTAGGTGTTCCTATAATGATGGAGGTGCACTGCTAGCTGGTGGAATGAAAATTGGACAAATTGGATCTCATCTTTACGCACCCCAGGATTCAAACTCTGTCCATTGTTACTGTTATGTTGGTAGGAAAGGATTGGACACGATCCACGCTAATGAGCAGAATGAAAAACCAATCAATGCACTCCACAGTCTGTGAGTGTATAATGCACTTATTAGTAGGAATCAGTAGCTACGTTCATATGCAGCCTAATAATCCCACTGACAGCTCTCTCCGAATGAAAACACCTCAATCATTAAATCATTAGAATAAATGCAATCAAATGGATCTCAATCCAATAGAAAGAGATGGGGCAGATGTTAAATAATCAATTAAACAGAATAATAATTGGCAAGTATAACTGGATGTGTACAGGCGTACACACATGAAAATTGCTCTCTCACACCAATCTCTGTACAAGATAAGATAACTTAGACGATTGGAGGTTTATTAAGTTAGGTTGGCGACATAATAAGAAAGCTTGCTTAGCATATTTTTAGATATGTTAGCAAGGCAAACATGCCAATTACGCACTTCAGTGCCATGCTGAGTTGTCTAATGTCTTTAGTCAGCAGACTTTTTTTTTTTTGACAAGATCTTGCTGTTATGGCAACGATGACAATACATGCTGCAGACAGTCTATACAGAATACGTGGAATACAGAATTGTGATATTTAAATAAATCAGGGGTTTATTTTCAAAATTCACTTGGCTCAAAAGAATTCAATGGAGTCTGAATGGCGATGATGCTTCTGACAATAGAAATACATTGAATGTAATGCTAAACGTATATAAATGCATTGTTACCTCATCACTACAAGGTGCAAATATTCATGGCGATAATGTAATGCAGGCATCGCTGAAGGTCAGGTAACTCAAGTAAGCTCCATACTCATAAAGCTGAAGCTTCTTTATGAGGCATCAGACAGACCGGAGTTACTAACCGAGAGACATTTGAAGGGGGAGAAAATGTCACATAATTGAATTATGACACAGTGAGTTGGGTTTTATCACAGCAAAAATTCCATAAAAGGCCCCAAAGGATTAGAGAAGTGACCAAATAAATTTTTAAAAGGTAAAATAACTAAAAACAAAACAAATACACTTGTCTCTTCCTGTCTACAAACGATTTATAAAATTATTACACTTTCCTTTAAAAACTGTCACATTATGTTACTTGGAAAACAAAAATTTAGAAGGGATATTAAAAATAATAAATATTCATATTCGCCACTCCTGTATGTATTTGTATATATTAAAGGTTTAACAATTCTGTTTTTAACAACTCTCGAAAATCATGGTTTTTTATTGTGCATTCCAATTAATAAATACATATATATATATATATATATACAAACATACAATACATATAATAAATAATACATTTCAAACTATAGTTGGATTATTTTGATTAAGTTACAGAATAACAAGAATATAGCCAGTATTTTTAGTCCCTTGTTAGGTTCAATAATATTACACAAAATGGCTTTGATGACGTTGATGATTATTATTTTTTTGATCCACTTAAAATGTTGACTACTGTGTATATATGTATATGTATTTCTTATATGTGAATGACATAAATGATGACAGAAAGTAACATTTTACGTAAATATAGCTATTACAATATTGGAATAGGCAAGAAACAAGAGAAGCTGGAGGAGAAATTACAGTAAATGTTTCCTTCTCTAACGGAAGCGCTATGGAGCCAAAATATGACCACACCTTATGGAACATCTGGAAAGCAACTAAGAAACTTTCTCCAGAAAATATGAAACTTTCAGCTCACCACACATCCATGATTTTAAATTTTTCATGGTATCATGTTTCTGAAAAAATTAAACTAAAAATGGTTTGCAGTTTTACTGGTGGGAGTGAGAAGTGCTGGGCCTCGACAGACTTACTTCATTATGGACTTAACTCCCCTTGGTCCCTGTGAGGAAGAGCGGAAGATGAGAACGGCTCAGGGAGAGAGATGAGAGGATAGAAAGGGAGAGGGGATGAAAAAAAGAGAGAGTACCGCTGTATCTGGGACAACCGTTGACATGACAAAACGGTTCTCTACGCAATAACAGTAAAAGAACGACTCAATTAGTGTGGCTTCTATCTCGGCTCCTTTATCGATCTTCCCCAGATGAAGAACAGCAGACGAGAGAGTTTTCAATCAAGCGCTACTTTCTGAAGAAGGACAGCGGTAAAGTTCACGGCGGGTGAAAATCCATGGCTGGAAATATAAATAAATATGCAAAGCGTATATTCCAATGATTGGTAGGCAGGGTGTAGGTTCGTCTGACCCGATTTGATGCGATTGAAATGCCACTTCTTTCATGATTGTGTCGAATACAATTGCAAGGGCCCAAGTCGGACACGAACGGAGAGTGTCCCTGTGGATAGATCAATCGGACAACTCATCAGACGCAGGGGGCACTCAGGACAATTCAATCCCTTTCAAAATTAACCTTCAAGATAAGAAGGAAAAAAGCTGGCTATGTTGCTGCGAAGCAGCCAAAGAGAATGTTTTTTGTGGATGGCACGCTGAGCGTAAATGCTACAGCAATCCATTTAAAAGTGGAAAACATGTAATGAACGTAACTAAATTTGTGCCCATTCTCACGACGTAAATTCAACGTCATTTAAGAAACCAGTGGACAGATTGGTTTCTTGGTCTCTGCGGTAATATGGACATTTTCATGCATTTTTCAATTTGCGGACTATGCGAGCTTCCCGTAATTCACGTCGCCCTCTTGGTTAAGGAAGTAATGGAGGAGCAAATTTCCAAGAGATGTGCGGATGAAAATTTATGTTTCTATAGTTACATGTGTGTGTGTGTGTGTGTGTGTGAATTGTTGCGTTATCACCATCTGTCCCCCGCACTGTGTGAGCGATTGGGTGTGTGTGTTTTTCTGGAAGAGCTCCAGGCGAGGACTCATCTGCTTTATTAGGCCTTCATCAGTCCTTTGACACCGAAAAAGAACAGCGACAAGCACCCAAAATCCCTACAGCTGAGCACCTCATCATCAACATCGCCTGGTGCGTGTTTGTGTGTGACAGACATGAGCTAAAGGAGCATGTCTAACATCATTAGATGAGTATCCTGTATCTCTCTTTGGTATCTGTAATTATATTTAATTCCATCTTATACTTGACATAGTCTATTAATACTAGAATGACCCAGAACACTCTTGACTCTAACTTCTATGTCATGGAACATTCCTTAGACGCCGTGCATTCATCTCAGGAATGCAATGAACTGCATTACATGTATTCCTGATTAGGGGTGGGACGATACAGGTAACTCACAATTCAATTCTGTGGCGATATATGGCCCACGATAATGATAATATCGATATATCACAATATG
Source organism: Enteromius viviparus (assembly GCA_032353835.1). Taxonomy (NCBI): domain Eukaryota; kingdom Metazoa; phylum Chordata; class Actinopteri; order Cypriniformes; family Cyprinidae; genus Enteromius; species Enteromius viviparus. Next base: position 6,840,697 of record JAUCNO010000044.1, read on the forward strand.
TGACTTAGTGTTAATTTCGTCAGACGAGACGAGACTAAATATGTTCGTCAACGACCTTTTTTTTCATGACTAAGACGAGACGATGACAAGACTGCACCGCTGTCCAAAACAGTGACTAAGACTAAATTAACGTGCATTATTGTTGTGTAGTGTCTCCACACTTTAGAATGGAAACTAGCGGGTGGGTC
>JAUCNO010000044.1:6841372-6859615 GCA_032353835.1 Enteromius viviparus
TTGTTGTAAAGCTGCTTTGCAATGATATGTATCATGAAAAGCGCTATACAAATAAATTTGAATTGAATTGAATTAATAGTGGCATAAATTATATAACTGATGCAAAATGATCAATTTAGGCATATAACTCAGCTGTGTTTCATCAATCCTGGTTCTCACATCTGGCTCAACATACCATTTGGTAAAACCTTTAATAATTTGCACACATAAACACAAATATGCGATAATGTGCAGTGATAGTGGAAGTGACTAAACAACACTACGATGTTTCATCATTCATAAAACTCATCTCCGGCATAACTAAACCCTTTCTTACCAGTTTTTCCTTTTCATGACTTCTCTATCCTCTTCACTATGTTCTCTCGGGTTCCGGTACACCATTATCTGGCAGCAATTGATGAATGAAGTAAAGATAAAGGAAAGAGGAGCTAATTAATATCGAGAAGAGCTCCAGGTTCCTCATCGATACAGTGTTTTAAAACACAATCTAACTTAGGAGAGAAGAAGAGAGAGAGAGAGACACTAACAAATAACAAAGAGCTCAGGCAATGTGGTCCTCCTTTGAGCCACATGTGTAATGATCGCAGGAATAATTCGGAGGAAATAGCAGGGAAATATCGGCTCAACATTTCACTTTGCACTCTCCTGTGCGATGCATGTGACCGGTTCGGATTTAGCATTTGTATTGGACAGCAGTACACTTAGGAATGCTGCAACAGACCTTATCTGGCCGAGATTTGTGTCGAAAGGGAAAAATAAAGAGGCCCAAAGGAAAAACTTCATACACCGCGATCAATACCGAAACCAAATTAGACAAGGGTATAAACAGCCAGAACTGCACTTAATGAATAAAGCGCGACCGATGGTAAAGGATGGAGTGATAATAAGGTTATCTAATGAAGTTTTCATGGGGATGCTTGAGCAAGATAAAGCCAGTATCATTAATTATTTGAAACGTTTATTATACAGATAACTTGAGTCTGGGACAGATCCGACAAGTGTCGTCAGTTGAAACAATGCCAAAAGTGCTGCTAATCGCTGCCAATTCCAATAAAGTTTCATATATATATTAGGGCTGTCAAAAATAGCGAGTTAACAGTTGATTATTTTTTGTCGTTAATTACGTCAATTTATTTAACGCATTTCACGCATGCGCAGTGTGAAGATTTATTTGACAGGAAAGTGGGACAACAATTACCTCGGAGTAACTGCACATTGCATCAGTGACACGTGGGTACTGAAGTTTTTTGGGCTGACTGTAATAAAAACTGAGGAGCATAATTTTGCGGAGGCTTGTAAAGAACTCTCCCTGTCTGTCCCACGTAACATTAAGTGGGACATCGAGGGCAAAACAACAACCATTGGGATGTAATCGGCGTGGAGTAGAGTAGGAGTAGTGCGCACTGATTGTGCTAACAAATGCCTCTAGTTTTATTCATTTAACAGACCTTTAAAGTTTGGGCAAAAACTCGTTTTAGTGATTTGTTTTTGTCTATTTTATTTTTCATATGGTGAGTGTGAAACACAAAACACAATCAATTACACAATTTTTTGGTAAATTGTGTTACTTTTCATGTTAACCGGGCGAGTTCAAGATCAAGAACAATGCAGTTTATTTAGCGTAAGCGGTGCAGCAAAAATAAACTCGGCGCCGAAACTATCGCAGCACTGCTTTGCACTGTTGCACCGCCCCGTGCTGTGTAAAGCTTGTAAAGTGTTTCAGCTTGATTTAAACCACCATTATTTAGCCGTGTTAATAAACAGACATAATATGAAAAATATGTATCTGTGTCCTGTTATTTATCTTTTGGTATGCATTTCAGAATAAACACAAAAATGGTTAGGATTTAGGTGTAGTTGCAAATAGTGATTAATCATGATTAATCCACTGAAAATACTGATTAATTTGATTGAAAATTTTAATCATTTGACAGCCCTAATATATATTTCTAATTTAATACCAAAACTAATATAAGAAATACACTGTTTTAAACATGAAATATCTATAAAATATATACTGCACATACACTGTTACCATTGTACTTTATTAAAATATATATATATATAAATCTCTACAGAAACTCATCCTCGTCTCTGAAAACATAATCATAAATGGACAGTACATCTATTTACCTTTCACGGCCCTCCTACACAGTAAACACTGTATTTATGCTCAATGTCATGACAAGCGAGAGTGTGTGGATGCCATTAAAATGGTCTCTGTGTGTTTCTGATGAGCATAATATAACATCCAAGCAAAGGAATATGACAAGTAGATAATTTATTATGCCGCAATTTTGTTAAACAACACGCCAGAGACTCCAGCGCAGACAATGCAAACTTGGGATCAACTCCTGATCTCTTTTTAAACCCTCTCGTGTTGTATCTCTTCTGTTAAAATCAGTAAAGGACCAAAATAGCCAAACAACCACTTGTGAATTTCATTGAGCATCTTCCTGCATATAGCCCTATGCACACGTTACTTAAACTCTATTATAGTTGCTATACTTTTGAACAGATCAAAGTAAAAGACTAGACTGAGGCACACAACAACCTTTCTGACTAACAATAAAAAAATAAAAAATAAATAAATAGATGGCTCATTGCAAGCAAATTATCAAAAGCATCTGTTGAGCGTCTCTTCCACAGAGGTCTTGCATTAGTCAATGAAAAGGCTAACAAATGAAGGCTCTCATACTAATTGGATATATTGTCCTCTATGTAGTTTCTCAGAAAAAGATCACAGGCCCAGTTTAAAAAAAAAAGTAATATCAAAAGCTAACATTTATGCAGAACACCCTCTTTTATTAGCCACTTACTATAGAACACAGATATCATCCTGCATGGAGGTTATTTATCTGTTCGTTCTTTGCTTAAATTCATGCATTCAGGGACATTTGGTACCCCTTGATCTAACAGAGATCAAAGCTCATTGGATGATGTGTTTGTACATGGACCTAAACACGAACATGGATATTTCAGTATGGTTTGATTGTGATTTTTTATCATCATATGTTCATTAATAAGATTAGTTATTTTTCTTTACATCCTTGTTCCACTTTCTCCCTTCCTTTGTCTCTGTCTTTTAGGTTATAGAATATAATAGAACAGACATTACCATTCAAAAGTCCGGAATCAGCACGTTTTTCTTTCATAATATTACAAAGATAATACCTGCCTTTGAATTATTATTTTTTTTTTTTTCTATTCATCACAAAATCTTGCAAAAAGTAAAGATGCTGAATTTTCAGTTTTGCCATAACAGAAGTAAAATTCTTGGAATTATTGGAAAGATATATATAATTTAATTGTACTGATATTTCACTTAAAGTTAATTAAGCAAAAATGAAATGCCGGGAGCCTCAGTTTCTTTTTATATATTCACTCATGTACAATTGTTCTCTAAGATATACGCAGTGTCCTTCAGACTGACTATATACACTTAATATGGTCAAATACCCTGTGATGTCCATTTCACAGGGCACTACTAGGCAATCAGAGCATTTATGGTTCCCATTAAAACCATCTGCAGATGAACAGTCTTGTTAAATGAACGCCAACAAACTTTAAACTGAAGAGTATACATTCTATCCCACTAAAAGCACCAATAGAAGTACAAAATGACCTGACTTGGCGCCACCAATGATAAGAGTTTGGAGTGGGACTACCTGGGGGAGTGTTTGAAAATACATTTGAAACCAGTCATTAGTTCTGTTTGTGGCACAGAAATAATACACGTTAACTTTAAATTTAACATTACAAAGTGCTATTCATTGTGTCAGCAAGGTCATATTCACATTTTGGCATTTCTGGTTGTAACTGGCCAATGACTGCAAATTATAGTTGTCATCTCATTGCTGATTCAATATTGCAGAAGGTGGACACAACAGGAAGTTTGTGATCTCAACACATTTCTTCTTCACAATAAATCACTTTAATCTTCAGCCCTAAGACTCGGATCGCTGCGGTGCAAAATACTCCATTAGGCCCCAGAGTTCAAACGACTAATTAAGAGTCATGAGTCATTTTGCATCCCCTCTAAATCTGCAAAAACTTCTGCTGTGAAGATAAAATAATGACCTTACCGATCTTACTGAATATCCAATAGACATTGCCTCATTCGGAAAAAAGCGAACTGCAGGATTTGCATTTCTGAGCACATTTTCCGATCCTGAATTTGCATAACAAGCTCTCAAACACTTTTTTTTGAGAAACGCCTTACGTGAAGAACATTTTCAAAACAAAACAAGCATACTCTAGAGACCTCATGCACGCAAGGTAATACTGAAAGCAGCTTCTTTGCTGCTCGCTTGCTAGCACATCAGAAAGAACAGTGCTTAGTTTTATTGGTTTTTGTAAAGCATCATCCATCATACTCATGGGTGGGAAAGAAAGTTTTGAAACAAGTGTTGACAATATTGAAAAGGCGAGAGCCCCCCCTCCAAAAACTCCCAACCGCTTAGGAGCTAACTTGTTTTGCGGGACTACCTAACCAGGTGGAATGATTACTAGCGAGTAATTGCATAACAGAAAACACTGTCTACGTGTTCCCGTTCAGGGATAAAAATGATGCAGGACTGCGAATTCAGCCCACGTGGAAATATTAGTTATCGCTCGCTGACGTATTCTTCACTGTTACTTGAGCTTCAGCAGCCCAAACACAAAATAAATGTGTCTCCTGCCAGGGAGACATTGTTCTATCAGTCAGCATTAATGGTCCGAGTGCAAGGGCCGAGGATCTGGCGATGTGGGGCTCCGTCGAGCGCGGTCCGGGGGCCAGACAGCCAGACGCAGGGGAAATGAGCTCCATTACTGAGGTGGCCATGTTGGGGCTGGGAGATTGGGTTGGCTCTTATTGCCTGTGTTTGGAACAAATGGGAAATGTGATTCCCTCAGGCCTGAGACAGCCGAGAAGGGACGACTGATCATTATACACTAACATCACCAGCACAATGGAGATGACAGGGGCATGGCGGCCCCAAAGGATACAAATGATGGAGTATGTGCGAGGTGGAAGCAAGAGTATATTTGTGTGTTTGTACTCCTATATATAAAGGCCAGAGTCGTGCTTAATGTTGAGCAGACAGTGGCAAAGACAGTAATGAGGAGAGCAGAAAGAGGGCTTCTCATCCTCCAGCGTTAACCTCTCTTTCACTTTTTCATTACCCTACCACATCTTTCCATCCCGGTTTATTCACTAGCATGCTCTGTGAGAGACTCTGGCCATGAAGCAGGACACAACCGACCAACAGGATTTTGCAGCTCATGTTGGATAAAATATGAGGGATTGTGAAAACAGAACACGTACTGAAATAAAACGAGCTTTCCATCAAAAAACTGTGAAATATAAATACAATATGTTCTACATTATAAAGAAACCATGGTGTTTAACACGTCTGCTATCATTAAAAAACAGTAAAAGACATTTATGTTTCTAACAAATGTTGTTTTGCAAACATTCTATAAATAAAATTATCTTTGGAAAAAACAGATCATATTAGAATGATTTCTGAAGTAAGTGCCACTATAGACTAGGAGCAATGAGTGCTGAAAGTTCAGCTCTGCCATCACAAAAATACATTTTGTTTTCATATTTATTGAAATATAAAGCAGTTAATTTACAGTGTACAAATATTTCACAATATTACTATTTTAATATATGTCTGATAAAATAAATGTGGCCTTGTTGTTACTATTGATGTGGCAGCATACTACTTGCGATGTTAAAATATGTTGATATGAAAAAATATTCAATTATTTTTTTTTAAGTATTGTACCTGCAGCATACAAAACCTTGCACCACAGGATGATGTATGTTACAAGTTCAATACCTGTAAAGTAAAAAATTGGACACCTGATGCAATCAGTTACATCATTGTCTGGCTTTCAACATAGGCCAGTTTTGAGAAAGGCTGGCAGATTCCCCGGTCAAACACCAGCAGCATTTCTGTGTAGGAGAAGCATATTCAATCCCATGATGCCCTGAGCAAACATGTTTAATCTCCAGGAGAGAATGAGTGAGTTGTATCTCCAAGATAACACATTAATGTGGTGTACGGGACCTCAAACGTTCCATGTTTACAGCAGCTCAACCAACAGAACTGACACAACAGCATTTGTTTCAGATTTACCTTGCAGCGGCCAGCAAATACAGTAGTATCAAGCTCTAGCGCTAGCTTCTAGTTAACCTCAAATACACATCACACAACCCCGTGCTGCAGCCTTCTCTACCCAGGGCAGGTGAAATCCCCACCGGTCACAATTACCCAGCCAAGCACCTTCATCAAACACCCAGTGCCTGGGAGCACGTCTGACGTGCCACAGCCCTAATTCACTCCCAATCCAAACTACACTGCATAGGGACCAAATAGCCACAAGCAAAAACATCTATCCATCTACGTTTCCCACATCTAACTTTGGAGGGAGGGGGTGGGATAATGGCGTTGTTTAGCCGTTACCTTTTGTATTCGACTAGAAGGTGCTTTCGGCTTTTTCTAAAACCGTGGCAAATGTTTCATGTTTTATTCATCTTCTGAGATAAAACTTTGCAATGTGCCTTGTGTGGTGCGTGTTGACTAAGTTCAAGAGTAAAGAGTTATCCATCGCTCTTTTTTCACATTTCTGTGTCATAAATAAAGAACTTGAACAATGCCTTTTGACGTTGACTGACTTATGTAATCGAGGTGTTACAAAATGTGTCCACTCTCCATGCAATTCTATGGTAGTGCCTTCATCTATCAACCTAACCATTATAAATATAAAAAGAGAGGCTGTTTTAATAAGGTTGGGATGGGAGGAAAAAAGGCTCCGGAGTAAATGCCCCATGTCCAAGGAAAAAAGTAGAGAAACTAAGAAAGTGAGAGTGGGAGACAGTTCAAGAGTGCCTCTCCTTTGAGTTGTCAGTGAAGGTAGCTTTGGTGAGTAAGAATAAAATAAATCTTGTATATCAAGAGGAGTGAATATATACAACGCATTTGCTTCCCTGCAGACTCCAAAGGAAGGGTTGCACAGCCTGGCGGTACTTCAGCTTAAACTCTCCATGCTTCAGTTTCAAAGTCCTCAACTGTACAACACTGCTATTCTAGCTGTACTTAAAAAATGTTCTGGGTTCAAAAAAGTTAAGCTTAACAGCATCATTTCATATAATGTCGATTACTCCGACATCATTTCACCCAACCCTTAGTTCAAAACTAAAAATTGTCGCAACTGGAGGTTTTGAAGGAAAACTCAGCTCACATTTGTGTTAAAGTACTAACATGAATTTATTTCTAACTAAATGTGCATTTCTGTGCATTATACATAAGCAATGTAATATCTTGAAGTTACATACACTTCATCTGGAAAAGTTAAATGTTTTGAAGCTTCAATTTTACACAGGTTAGTACTGTAGGCAATTCTGTTTGTCTCATGTTAACATAAAATAATTAATTCAACTTGCTTTAAACAGTGTGCTTGTGCCAGTTTGCTTTCCTTGAAAGTGTTCAGAGGTAATCAGCAACTGCTGTCAGCTAAGCTTAATTTGTATTAAACCTCAGAACATTCCTTAACCCAATATTTTATTATAGTAGAAGAGCGGTGTACCTCAGGTGTCCGTTTTAGGACCATTTGAATTACTAGTCTTCTAGGTGTTTTTGCTGCTTTTTCTGACAGGTGTGGGTGGGCTGATTCCTTCCACTAATCAGTTGATAAATTAATGAGAATGATTTGAAGGAGGCAAGGGAAAAGATTCCCAAAATAAACAAATCAAACATTTCCGATGGAAGATAGAAGGCAACTGCGTATTTCGCCCCGCCAGAGGATCCAATAATTAACATTCCCATTAATATTCCTTCCACAGAGCCTGGGTGGCTGTGAACACTTCTGTGAAATGCAAATCGCTATACACCGAGGCTCCAGAATGGGAACTGTGTGACTGCAGGGGAGGGCCACCACTCTACCCCAATAGAGCTTAGAAAAATTCAGGTACCCCATTGATGATAGGAGGGCTGGAGAGACAGGAGACTGAAACTATACGCTTCAACTGTATACACTTTGAAAATATTCAACAAAATCTTTCCACCTCCTTTATCTAATCAAGTATGACTCAGTGGGAAAAATAATGTAGCATAAATGCATATTTTTGTGTTGTTTGGCAACAATGAATATCATCCATTGCTTTTCATTGTTTTCTTCTGTTTTCCTTTTTGCTGATAAATTTAAAGAAAACAAAAGTGTATCTTTCATCTGAGAACAATATATAAATATGAAGTGATTCAATCTTTAGATGAAATCCCTTTCTGCATGTGAGTAGTGTTGATGCTTTATCTAGTTGAAGCTAGAATGCTCGAAAAGCAAGGTATGCTATTAAATCCCAGCACTCCTGTTTACTGACACACAATGAACATGATACTAGATGATTTCTGTTTCCCATTATTATAAACAGAGTTCTGTTATGAAGATGGCAGTGTTCATCCTGAATACAAATACTGAGCTGAAACCAAATCAGGTGCATATTGACATGTGTGCTTAAGTTACAACAAATACAAGCAAATTATCAGCAACGTGCCAAGAATTCCAGTCTGCTTTGGAAAAGGATCATTATCTGAGAAACAACTCCTCGGCTCATAAAAGCTGCAAGAAAAAGGATCTTGCGCTCCAGAGCGAGTAATCAACAGGAGGAGGACAGCAAGTGTGTGTCTGGGGGAGAAAAGAATTGGTGAAAAGATGAGTTATGAGGTGTGTGTGTGTGTGTGTGTGTGTCTTGGTGTGTTTACAATTCCAGAGCTGAAAAGTGTGACTGTAGCGAAGATATTGATCAGAGCACAAGCTCGTAATGATGGTAAAAAGAACTGGCTTCGGCCGTGAGCCCAAAGTCTTTTGTGGCGCCTAAGGAGTCAACAAAATCTCGCACTGAGGAAACTTCAAAGAGCAGAAAAGTAATACTAAATTGAGAACTGTAATGAAGTTAAAGGAAAGTAACTTTAACTTTTTATTTCTTATCATACTCTCAAAACACCTTAATATTAGTTTTTTTTTAGGGTGGAAGTAAAGTAACTTTTGCTTTTTTATATTTTTGGTTCGGATGAACAGAATCATTCCTACCTTGGGGTCGGCAGTGAGAAGCTTGAAGGCTGCATACACCTGGTTCTCCTTTACACCTCCACCCAGGTCCAAGAAGTTAGCAGGCTTTCCGCCATGCAAGTCAATGATATCACATGTTGCCATAGCAAGGCCAGCACCGTTTACTGTGGATACAGACCATATTTTGGACATTAAAATATTAGCTTAGCTAAAATTGCTCACTTTATCATCATTACTGACCTCTCATGTAATTCTAAGGAACACAAAAAGAGAAATGTTAAAGAATTAATTCACTTCCAGAATAAATTTTTTTTTGATAATTTACTGGATGACCATGTCATCAAATGTTCATGTCTTTCTTCAGTTGAAGAAAGAAATTAGGTTTTTTGAGGAAAACATTGCAGAATTGTTTCCCCATGTACTACTCTCAGAACATTCCTTAAATCAATATATTCTTATACTAGAAGAGTGGTGTACCTCAGGTGTCCGTTTTAGGACCATTTGAATTACAAGATTAAGTCTTCCTGCTTTTTTTTGCAGCTTTCTCTGACAGGTGTGGGTGGGCTGATTCCTTCCACTAATCAGTTGATAAATTAATAAGAGTGATTTAAAAGAGGCAAGGGAAAAGATTCCCAGAACAAACAAATCAAACATTTCCGAAGGAAGATAGAAGGCAACCGCCAGAGGATCCAATAATGAACATTCCCATTAATATTTATTGTTGGGATTGTTTTCCCATGTACTACTACCAAAGTGTAGCTTCAATCAATGCAGCTTCAAAGCCCTCTTCATGATCACATCCAATGTATACGTTTTCCTCAAAAAACTTAATTTATTTGTGACTGAACAAAGAAAGACATGAACATCTTGGATGACATAGATGGGGGTTTTATACATAATTATCAGGAAAAGTTAATTCAGGAAGTGAACAGCAATTTACTTTTATAGGGACGGGAACTTTCATGCTCCTTGATAAAAACATAAGAAAAGTATAAAATATATAATAAAAACACAACTAGATATATATATATATAAATGTAAAGACCTGTTCACTTTATTGATAACAATAAAGGTATAGTTCTCAGTACAAAATAATTTAAAGCTGCAGATGCAAATAAGCTAAGAATAAACAGATGATAACGCTCGCTTGTGTGGACACTAAAATCATTATCTTGATAGTTATCAATCTTTGTGTGAACGGGGCTTTGCTATATATAATATATGCCATGCCTTCTGAAGCTATATGATACATTTGCCTGTTGAACAGAGGAAATTAAAGTCACTATTCACTTATAACCAAAGAAATGTACTGAATGACTAAGTTGAAATCATTAATCAGATGAGTGAGATCTGTAAAAGAATTACCAGTTAAAAATGGATCAATTGATTTATTAAAACCATAAAAGATACTACTGTAGATAGACGGTATGACTCTCAACATTTCACAAGCCCAGTTCTAAATTACCTTCATTATCGAAAAGAGTATTTACTATAATGCCACACAATATAACTTGATAATATTCAATGTAATGGCCAGAATTGAAAAAATAAATAAATAAATAAAATATATTGGATTCTATGGAAGGAAAAGTTTGTAATGCTTGTAAATAACTGCACAATTTTCCAAAACAGTTGGATTTGTTCCAAATGATCAGCTACAGTATACACAGGGCTGTACACATATAGCCTCGTCTGTACAGCACATTTACAAGAAAAACAGACAAGAGCAAATAAAAAAGTAATTTCAAATCCCATCCCCAATGAAAACACAGTTCAGCTCTAAATCTGCTGCCCACTGCTTTCCAAGAAAAGCAAATTGTGTTTGACTAAAAAGTACACAGGGTGTCAAGAGTGGTTGTAGTATCTGTGTTAGCCGGCCTGGTGAGTCCCATCTCGTCTTGCTTTGAGCTGTAAGGCAGCCAACTGATTCAGCCATTTCCTGCTCATCCCAGCACACATCTCTCCTTATTCTGTTCTTCAGCGCTGAGCTAACGCGTTGGCACAGGCTCTGACACTCGACTCAATAAAGTGAAACTCAGCTGAACAGCTGTCGCTTTGTCGGTTTACAAAGCTTTTAAGGTGTAAACTAACTGCAAGTAAATTGTGCGTGAGTGCGTTTGTGTCTACACGACAAGGTCAGTTAGACTCACTTCTGTGCTCGTCTTGTCTATACACTTCTTTCTTGGTGCTTTGTGGTGAGCAACGTGATTTATAATGAGGGACCACTTAAATCTGTAGACTAACAATCATCTTGGTTGAGTCGTTTTTCCGGAAGATTCCTGCTAATTAGAGCCCATCGGTTCAGGCAGGTCCCTTATGGAGCTGTTAGAAAGCTGCTGGAGATGATGACTGGATCGGCGCCCGTTTGGTAACACTTTCACAAAATCCTGTTCTCAAGACTAAAATAAACACGTTGGAAACTACTAAGAAGAGCATTTCTAAAGCTGGATTTGAAATATCCCTTGAGACACAAGCTTGATGTGGAACAGGTTTTTGAAAGCTTTGAAATTTCAAGTTCATTTGGTATGTTGTTCATTATTTCATGCAGAAGTTCTTTTAGTATATGTATAAAAAAGATTAAAACAAACCAAAACAGGCTATGTTTCCATCCAGTCCGATGTACTTGAGATCGTATTTGGCTGCTTCGGTCTCCAAGGGGTCGCTCTCCGCGGTATCATCCATGGCAAACACAGCTTTCTGTCTGAACTCTGCATTGTCGTCAAAGTTGATTTTAGCATCAAAGCAGACCACTGTGGACAGACAGCATAAAAGTGTTGGAACACTGTGTCATATACTGCATTGTGTCAAACTGATACAAAAGTATACAGGGAAATATAAACAAACAGCATAATTCAAAAGTTTACAGGTCAGTTTGTGTTATTCCAGAAACTGCAGTTCACATAAACATACCTTGTGTCTAATCTGATAAATGATAATAATTTCTGGCAATGCATGTAAAAGACATCTAAAAATGCCTATTCAATCACAAAAAAAGGAGAGAAGAAATGTTTGTATACACACGTAAAACTAAACTATTCAAAAAAAGATGTTTTTTTTGTAAAAAGAAATAAATACTATTATTCAGCAAGGATTGATTAAAAGTGACAGTAAAGACATTTATACAATTACAAAATAACATTATATTTTAGAAATAAATGCAAACCAAAAAGAAAAGAAAAAACGTTGCTTGAACGCTAAATCATGAAATTAGAATAGATTAGATTTCTGAGGGATCATGTGATACTGAAGACTGAAATGATGACTACTAAAAATTCAGCTTTGCCATTACAGGAATAAATTACATTTTAAAATAAATGTTACTGTAGGTTTCACAATTTTACGTTTTACTTTATTTTAATAAAAAAAAAAGATTAGCTCTATTTTAAATAAAATCTGCAATATCTCAAGCATGATAAGATTGGCTAACTTCTTGTTCAGGTAAAGTGGAAGTTCAGCCCAAAAATGAAACTCTGTCATTAATTACTCAGCCTAATTCAAACCCATAAGAAACCAGTGTTTTCAACACGGGATCATTTCAGTTGTATTGGTGTCTATGGAGGGACAGATGGCTCTCTGATATCATCAGAAATCTCTGAATTTGTGTTCCGAAGATGAACGAAGGTCTTATGGGTTTGGAACAACATGAGGGTGAGAAATTAATGACAAAATGTAATTTCTGGGTGAACTAACCGTTTAAAAAAGTTGATTATGACTATTGATATATTTTTATGACTTCATAAAACAGAAATCCATATTGGACACAATTGTAACACAATTGGAAATGCAGAAAATGTATGGCGTTCCAACAGTCAATGTTTTTTTTTTTTTTTTTTTTTTACAGCTGGTCATGATGTTGAATTTGTTTAATATGAGTTTTCTAAAGCATCTTTTATTATTCACATACTGTACATATCTAGTGCATGTATCAAATTGGTGACGGCAGTTTCAAAACCAGTCATTTACACTTACAGTGAAAGGCAGCTGCATATGAGTAAACGGCGCTGATGATAAAGCCCATAGTTACAACATGATCTTTACTGACCCTGTGTACATCTACTGTACAGTGAGATCAATGTGATTTTGCAAGTTCTTTTACTTAGAAATCATGGAGGGGTCTTTTTCAGCATAGGTGCATTTCCACCACGAGAGACAGAATCTAAAAAGAAAATCTAAATGAAAATATTTGGAGGGAGCTAAAACTCTGTTTCTCAGTGACAGCCCTGAAACCTGACAAGTCTAGAGAAGATCTATATGGAGGAGTGGGCCGAAATCCCTCCTGCAGTGTGTGCAACCTGCTGAAGAACCACAGGAACCCTGTTCTCTGTAATTGTTAACAAAGGCTTCTGTACCAAATATTAAAAAAATTGACTCAAGTTATCAAATACATATTTGACAAATAAATTGTTAAAAAAAAAAATCATACAATGTGATTTCCGGATTTTTCTTTTTAGATTCTGTCTCTCACAGTGGAAATGAACCTATGCTGAAAATTGCAGACCCCTCCATGATTTCTAAGTAAGAGTACTTGCAAAATCACAAGGTGATCAAATACGTATTGACCTCACTGCATATGCTTCATTGTGTGCAGTGGGAGCATCTTATACAACAAACCGCCACACAAACACAGTATCTGTATCAGAAAACTAGCCTGGGAATAGAGTTTTCTGTGACCGTCTTAGTCGAATGTGACCAGACCCAGCAACTCTTTCATTTGTAGTGTTTTGCAGCCTCTTGAGCCTGCAAGGACTCTGCACTCACTAACAAAACTAATCTGTGTAGGGAAGTACACTGGGTTCACTGAGCTATTATCAAACTCAACTTAACACTGTTACCAGGAGTGTTTCACTTTAGCAGGGGGATATGGGTAAAGAACAGATAAAGAAATAAGGTGAGAGCAAAGCAGAGACAGCATCAGAAAACAAGACAAATGTACTGTACAAAACAGTGTTTTATGATGTTTAATGAGAATATGCAGTTTAATAATACTTTGACAGTGCTTTACGTTGACAGTCCTTATCAGTTTTGACAAATAAAATAAAGTAAACAATGCATCCAAAGGCATTTGTTGACTTTTGTTTTGATGCTGCCGTCAAGAAAATATCACGATTAACGTCAGTGTTAACAGAAAAGCTCAATTATGATTTTCATAGGTAAAACAAACAAATTTAAAGAATAAATGAAATCCTGAAATAAATATACAGAGAAAGAGTTAAGAACAATAGAGAATGTTGGGGAAAAAAGCTTAAAAATTAAATTAAATTAAATTAAATTTGTTATTTAAAAGAACAAAAACTGCAGTTTACTTACACTAACAAAAAAAAACCTGTAATCGCAGTGCAATAATGTCTGGATTAAAAAACAGAGAAAGGTAAATGAATAAATATTACAAATTTAAGGGTAGAAATGAAATAAAATTAGAAAAGAAAAAAAAACTGTATATTATATGTTAATTATATATTACTGTATTATATTACTAATACATGTTAATCATAAAAAAATAATAATAAATGAATAAAACCATTAATTAAAAACAAATAAACACACACATACATATATATATATATATAATTTTTACATCATATATACCGTGCCCTCCACTAATATTGGCACCCTTGGTAAATCTGAGCAAAGGTGGCTATGAAAATAAATCTGCTTTGTTTATCCGTTTGATCTTGAATTAAAAAATACACACAATTCTAACCGATCACTGAAGTAACCAAGTGAAAATAGGGAGAAATTATTGTGATGAAATAAACGTTTTTCTCCAATACTTGTTGGCCACAATTATTGGCACCCCTAGAATTCAGCACAGATGTGTAACACGTTTAATAATAAAATATTAAGTAACAAATGTTACAAAATAAAATGCTAAATTCAATTAAATCAAAAGGAAATCAAAAAAATAAAAATACAGCACAAAAGCAAGAAAAAAAGTAGAGAAAATGTGAAAATGTGGTGGCACTTTTGTGATAGCTCTATGAGGACTAAATCATTTTGCCATTACGGTGCAGGGCTGAGATGATTTCTCTCCCCTTCTTTAATTTGACAGGCTAATACTGCAGGCATTACCCTCTCTGGACCTACTGTATGTAATTTCATACCAATAAACGTTACAACATCCTACATCATTTCCTAACAGGTACCTATAAAAAAAAACAAGTGGAAATGGTATTGGGAGTAGTATTTGGTCATACTGCGAACATATTTGTGCCACTGTTACGTGGAAGAAGCCCTGTAAAGTTTTGCTGAGGCAGCACTCTCCATACTCACAAATCTAATATAAACATTAGCGGGAAATGACATTTATCCTTGATAGCTGCAAGCACCTATTTGGATCTTTACAGCAGCTCTTATGCAATTTGTGAGCGAGCGGTTTTGTCTGTCATTCACACACGAACACACACACGTGCGCGTCTTACCTTGTCCCTCGGGTGTCTCTCCGAGCGGATTGACTTCGACTTGAGTGGCGTCGACTTTGAGGAACAGATCATAGAGTCGCTTAATCTGATCTGCAGCCTGTGACAGAAGCACAGAGAGCACTAATTACCCAGCTGCACAGCTCAGAGTTTATATAATCCATTCAGACTACCTTGACATCTCTCAAAAGCACATATGAAGACAAGTATTTATACATTCTGGGCTGTATACTGTACACTGTGCAATAATAAGGATGCATCTTTGACCGGACACTTGGTCCGCTGGTCAGAGCGGTCACTGGCGAGACAGTGAGAAGTTGCTGTGGAAAACTTCAAACGTGACAGAAATTGATTTGGAGTCGGTCGAGCTATTAGCTCAGCAGGGAGTCATAGTGGCAGTTAATGTGTCCCTGCTGAGAGACATGGCAACGTCCAGCAGCTCTCATCAATTCCCAACGGCTATGCAAATCAGGCTTATGACTGAAAACGGCTGGAAAACGGATCGTGAGACGCTTTTGCTAGGTATTTGAGATTGAATTCTGTAGCACTTTGTTGATGGTTTTGTACTTTTTATTACAATTTCATAATACTGTTTTAAATATTTTGTAATACATTTATAGGTTCTGTAACTTTTCATACTTTCTTGGAAGATTTCATATTTTTTGCAATTGCACTGAAATTGAAATTATTATTGAAAATATTTCAAATGTATTTATTTAAATATTTACATTTTTAATAATTTAATCATTTGTGATAATGTATAGATAGTGCATTTTTGTTGTTGTTGTTTTTTTAAGTTGTAAAATATTTTATAATAATTATTATTTTCATTAAATATTTCAAACAGCTTCATATTTGTATTCTGCTCGTCAAAGATTTCCAAGTCTTTATACTTTCATAAGTCACAATTTTTTAATAGTGTTTTGTAACACTGCCACGTTTCATGCATTTGCAATATTTGCATATATAGCATTAGATATTTTTACATATTCCACTATTTTGTAAATGCATTCATATTTCATAGTTTTTTAGTACACTGAAACTTTTGCAGTTTTTATTTTCACATTTCAGACTATTTTTATTTTTTTTACTAATTGCCTTTTAGTAATGAAATAGTGGACTTCCTTTTTTGTATTTCCTGTTTGTTATAGTTTTTCTAAAAATAAATATTCTAATAAAATTTAAGCATTTGAATATTTCATAATTTTACTAAACATTTATAGAAGATTACATAATGATTTATACAGTACTCTGCAACATACCTTAACCTTCTGTAACAATTCTGTTTTAATAAAATCAGATTTCTTTTAAAAAATGCATTTTGCATTCTGTGGTTACTTGTGTTTTTTATGTATATATCTGTGCTGTCAAATGATTAATCACAATTAATCGCATATAAAAAGTTTTGTTTGCATAATATGTCTGCTGAGTATATTATGTATTTATAAGTACAAACATAAAGTATATATTGAGATAATATTTACTTGTATTTACATGTCTATATAAAAAATTATATTATAAATAAATATATTTCATATTTATTTACATACTTTTTTAAATAAAATATGGAAATACTTCTGTGTGTGTGTTTATATATACATACACAGCACACGTACATATATTATGCAAAGACATAGTATATATATAAAAATATATTTATGCCTACTGTGTTTTCTTTATAAATGAGGGTATGGCTCTTTTTTAACAAATTTAAATCCATGCTCTTAACCACAGCAATTTCCTAAATTCACAAAAATATAAAAAGGTAAATGTTATTATTTGTGAAGCGCATGCAAATCTATTTATTTCATTCACTCATCTCATTAGAAGAGGCAGCATCTGAATCTAAGGTTTGACGAGAGGTTAAGACAGGAAAGATAACCGACTGCTTATTGCTCTACACTTTGCTATTTCATGTGCTTTCTGCAAGCATGCCATCCTAACAAATTCTACTTTCAAAGCGCTTAAGAGCTAAAATGACATCTCCTTTTCCCATAGCCAACGGAAGCTCTTTTGATAATGAGAGCATGCTGACAGAAAACATTGTAGCGCTGCTCTCATCAGCACGCACAGGCGAGCGTCGGCTCTTTGTCATATCGCTGCACTTCAAAGTGGTGAAGCTGAGTTAACGGTATACTGCATCCCAAACATTCTAATTAGCATCGACTCAAATAGATGCTCGCAATAGATGCGCTGCACAAGCATGACTTAAGAAGAGCCAAACTGACAAGCCAGACATTTAGCAGTAATTTCCATAATGCCGAGTTTCTCCAATATCTGTACAGACAAAATCATAGATTTGTATACACGGATAAACAATGCTGAGAGATACTATAAGTTAACTTGATTAAATATGACATGTGCTAGACTCTTTTAAATTGCTTTAAATTTATAGGGTTGAAAAAACACAGATTCTTCACAAACATTTCTTGTTAGTTTTAACAGGAATATATGTCCTGAAGGAAGAGGTTTCATAGATGCCCCTCTACTTTTTGTCAACAGTGTTTATATATAAAATCAACAGAAGAAGCTGAAAATAATTGGTAAATCAATCAAAAACATTCATTATTTTTAACCTGTCAAATGATTTAATTGTGATTAACTGCATCCAAAATAAAATTTCATTTACAGAATGGGTGTACTGCGAAAATGTATTTTGTATATATATTATATATCTTATTAAATAACAATTATATATATATACACTATATTACCAAAAGTTTTCGCTCACCCATTCAAATGATCAGAATCAGGTGTGCTAATCACT
>JAUCNO010000044.1:6859715-6869969 GCA_032353835.1 Enteromius viviparus
GTAAAGCTGCTTTGCAATGATATGTATCATGAAAAACGCTATACAAATAAATTTAAATTGAATTGAATTAAAAATGAGTTGGACTAAACAACTAGTTTTTTTATGCTATGCTTTTTATGCATAATTTAACGTTTAAGACTCATATAAAACTGTATTTATTAAATATGTGGTAAAAACTAATGTTTTGAAATATTATTATGAACGGTTTACTAGTTTAATTTATTTAAAAATGATATTTTGTCCTGTGATGAAACGTTAAATTTTTTAGCATATTGATTTATTTGTGCATTTATTTATTTTGTATGTATTATTATTATTTCTTTTTTTGTGGAAACTGTGGTCCTTTTTACAGTATTTCCAGGATTTATATAAAATAGTAACATTTAGTGTAATTTTTATATGTTTATGTCTAGTCCAAGTATTCTTCAAATAGAATAACATTCATGCCGAGCACAAACTTCTGAACAGCATATATATACCACATTTGCAAATGGTAAGTACTGTTCAGTCCTCTATGTCTGCATGCATATCAATTAGTAGAAATATATACATGTATATCATCATTATGAATTAAAGTACTGGATGGTTTCCAGAATCTCAGTACATTATGTGTAATCCATCACTTCATGTCAATTATCTCTATTTAGCGAGCGCAGGAGTAATGCCCATGCCAAATGGTGCACTTTAATTCAGAGCATCCACTTATTTCTCATAGATTAATGATGTGAGCAGCAAATTAAAAAGTGGAGGAAGTACATGGCCCGTGGCTTTATGGTTTTAAAATGAGTTTATATATCATTCACTTTTTTTTGTAACACCTTACAGTTCAACACTCGTGTTGACTATTTAACTCACCCATCACAAAGTGACACTTCAAATGCCTTCAAGAAAGAAAACTGCCTTTAACCTGCAGCTACACATCAAGTTACATCTTAAGATGATATATGAAGCTCATACAGACATTTTTCTCTCTAGGAACAGCCTGGAGCTCCAGGTGCAAGACCTACATTGTCTTCTCAAGATCAACAGACCACAGAAACCTCAAAGGCAGGTCATTTTTTATTTATCATTTTTTTTGTTCAAAACAGCAGTATTTATGTGCAGGTTGTGTATGCTCTCTTTTGCTACTTTTGTGTACAATACAACATAGATCAAATGGTCTGAAGATTATGTTGGCTGCACGTCTGAGGCAGAGACAGGCCGAGTGATAACTAAGAGAAAACACATTTTGTCGCCTTATACTAAAAATGTATTTTTAGGAAGTGTGGGTTGGCATATACTCACACATTGTTGCAAAAATAAGACAAAGCTGGCAGTCTTCTGTGTTGCAATGGCATTCTCATGTTTGAAAAAACAATAAAAAAATATATAAATACATGAAAATAAAAATAGGACATGTAGCTGTAAATAGGAGCTGTAAAATGTATGTAGCACTTTATTTTTTAATTTTTTTTATTTTGAACACACACTGATAGCAATGTTAACAGACTTAAGACCTTATTTGATGTTACAGTAGTTATAATTTGCTGTGTTAAATTTACTTTTATTATAAAGTAATATATATATATATATATATATATATATATATAAAATAGTCATAATTAGACACAATGTATTTGGTCTTGTCACGCTCAAGTTATTTTAGTATTACTGAGATACTATTATACAGTAGTATAAATCCATGAATAACGTTTATTGTTATATTTTCTTTTTAAGGCATTTTTAGTGTTCTTGTCATTTTTATATATTTCATATATAATTTTATTTCATTACATCAACTTAAACTCAATTAAAACACTGTCTTGGCAAATAGCCGAAATGAAAAAAACAAACCAAAAAAAACACACTTTTTACATTTTAATATTTATTTCAAGTAACAAAATAGTTTTTAATAGGGTATTTTTCTGTTTTTAATGATTTTAGACCTCAAAAATAAATAAATAAATAAATAAATTTTCACCCCTTTTTTTAAACTTCTAAATTTAAGATATTTTATGAAGAGAGTCCAATGCTCATGTCTACTGTATAACCATGTTAGCCAATATTTTATTATTATTTTATTAATTTATCTTGTATCATTATTGACATGTCATTGTGTAATAAATCAAAATGACACGAAAATGTATTTTCTTGAAAGCTAGCATCATCTTTATGTGTGCCAAATTATCAAAGGTCGACTTCACAAACAAAACGTCCAACACTGTGTATGTTCAGTACACTGTTTGATTATTTTATTAATTAACTGAACTGAATGCTAAATGAACATACGCTGTTAAATCAGGGTGTAATCTGCATTACTGTCATATCAATTGTTAAATGAGGGCAAAACTAAAATATAAAATAACTGCCCAGGAGCAAGAATTTATAACAAATAAACAACTGTCTACTGAAGTGAAATTCCAATAATTTCTTGCCCTAACATGCTATTTAGAAAAAAAACAAATACATGTGCAAATCTGCACAGTTCGCATTAATACAGACCCCACCCCACCAAAAGTTCCTCATTAATGAGTTAAATGAAATTGAAGCTTATGTAGTAATGGCAGCAGTCAGTAGTTCAGCGCTGGGCTGCTGCTTCTGCTTCACTGTTTCTTATTTTCTGAGTCCCTAATGTTTCTCTGGCTGTGGACATGACTGCAGGGTACGATACACAGAGGTGTCCTGTTGTTTGATATTCAGCGAGAGCAATGGGGCTGCGGTAATGGGGTGTGGAGAGGGGTTCAGGGGAGACAATTCGGATTCAGACAGCTGAGAGAAAACAGAGGGAAGTCAAGATCCCCCGTGTGTGTTTAAGGCCACAAAATGGGTCGAGCCAGAGAAAAACATACTAAAAAGGAGAACTGAGTTGTGTTTACTGAAGATAATGTTTTGCTATAGGGCAAATATAGTAAATGAAACATCCTAAAATATCAGGGTCACAAGATCTACCTTCTGTGTGCATCACAGTCACTGCGAGTACAGCAAATTATTGTATTATTTGCATTAATGCAATGGATTAAGTCTATTTATGAATATTTGCTCTAGGAAAAAAAACATCATAAATAGCACTATTTTTTCAAGATTTGGTTTATAAATACAAGTTACAAAGTTGAAAAATTAAACCAACAATTGTTATTTTACCCCCAAAAAGCCCATATTGAGGCAATTAGAAATGTAGTTTTATGCACAGTTTAGATAGATAATATAGATAGTATGGCTGGGCGATAAAACGATAACGATATGTACCGCAAGCAAAATCAAGAAATTTTTTTTTTCGAAAAAACGTTCGATATTTTTTATTCTTCGTCGACCCCTGTGTCATTCATTACTGAAATTAGTTCACCCTTTTGAGTTTTTGGATTTGAGTCATTCATTCATCACGTCACGTGACAGCCCCATGCGCCAAAAGAACGAACGACTCAAAAGACTTGATAGATGACCTAATCAATTCTCTTTCGGACTCCGACTGCATTTGATAGAGTTATGGGGCTATTACTTAACGTGCAACGTTTGTATTGCATTGTTTGTAGTGATCAGCGTGTGCGTACGTATCTACTAGAATTACTAGCGTTAGGGAAAAAACATTTTATTTATACTTTTTTTTTTTTAAATACACTATATTTGGTTGCATTAACAAAGGCACTAACTCTCTGGTAACCTAGCAACGTAGGAAGTGATGCACTAAAAACCAATCATGTAACAGTATCACGTTTGGTTGCGCCATATCGTTGTCTCGCACCGGTCTGCTTGATTCCTCTTCATAAGCAGAAAATGAGAGCTGCAGCGCGCAAGGAAATAAAAGAGGAAGAGTCAAGACTGGTAATCCCACGAACTTGATGTACCACCTTAGGCTCATCCTTTAGAGCACAGCCATATTCAACCAACAACATCTGTAACTGCAACACCGCGCAAGCAGCAGACCACATCAGTGCCTTATGATAAAGAATCTAAACATTACAAAGACATAACAGAGGCAGTGACTTTATATTTACTTTTTAATTATTTGAGTTTTCCATGGTTGTTGACATTTCTGTCTTAATAACTGATGGCATCATGAAAATAAAAATGTTGAAATATATTCTTATTTGAAATGGGTCATGAAAAAGATCATTATCAATATCAACCGATATGAAACACTGATATTGCGATACAGTTTTTAGCCATATCGCCCAGCCCTAATAGATAGATAGATAATCTTTTTGCTGTCATAACAAAAGCAAAATTTTAGAATAAGACTTTTCTTTTTGTTTTTTAATTTATTTATTTTAATTTGTTTTGATTTATTAAACTGTAAAAAATAAATTAAAAATGCTGCTCTTCTACTCATCAAAAAATAATAAGAAAAATAATGAGAAACCTTTATTGAGCACCAAATCTGCATATTAGACATTTTAAATTGTAAACATAAAATTAAAAAACACTATTAAATGTTTACTGTGTTTTTGTTCTTCAAGTATAATACAGTAACAGTAACAATATATAAATGGAGTCAGAATCAACTGTTGTGCTACAGTGCTTTCCACTTCTAGACATGGGCGCCTGCTCCTGCCTGTACAGGAACAAGTCCGAGCGGAACAATGATTCGGCTCTAACTCCTGTCTAATGATGCCTGTCTGCTTGGAAACTGAGCAGAGGTTGATAAGAGAGGGACACTTCTTCTGTCTCAAGTTTGATGTGTGTTATTTCAACTTCAGCTGTCACCACATCACTGACAGCTCAGTTCTTGTTAAATTCATTCGCCTGCTCCTCATCGCAACCCTTCATAATGATCTTCCACCTCCATTAGAGCGTTGCAGCAAAGTAAAGAACCTGTCACAAAACCTTGAGTACCACCTGAACAGGCTGAAGAAGAGAGTTACCTCCAGTCACGAGTGCATTCAAAATTTCACAAGGCATTTCACAGTGCACAAGAAAATTAATACTGTATGATAATTTGATTTATTTCACTTTCGTCTAATATACAGTAAATGAATCAATCATTTATTCGCAGTTCATTAAAGTACACTGAATGCAAAATTAAAAAACCTCTAAGAAAAACGTAACTGTTGTGTTCTTACGCTGCAGTTCGTATAAATTCTAAATGCTTTTAAAATACAGCATATTAAAGATTAGTTTTCCAACATAAATACCAGGGCTTGCAAGGCTGCTAAGAAATACTTATTAAGCTTTAGGTAAAGTTTTTAGGCTTTAAATACTTAGTATGCATCAGACGTCAGTACAAGAATTAACAACACAGCACCACCTTTGCAGGGTTAAGGCTTAAATAAATGAGAGAAATATAAGAAAAGAAACATGCTTAAATAAAGTCTGTATGCTTAAGTGGTTTGTGACAATTTCTAATTTCAAAACTTTGTATTGTATTGTATTTTGTATTTGAGTTTATACAGTTTGTGTATATTTATATATATTTACAGAGTTACAGGCTTTAGTCACGTCAGCCATCCACTATGTGCTACTTACTAGTCATTTCAGTTATTTTCAGGGGAGGGACTTTTTCTTTTCTTTTTCATAAAGGAGAATCCTGTAAATTGTTAGCATTTATCTGCTAAAGCACACTGGCATACAGCATGTACAATGCTCACACAAAGAAAAATTTCAGATTTTATCGTGAGAAAACAACGAATAATTTGGAAAATATTCAACGGTGCTGCTTTGCAAGCTCAATAATAAAATAATAACAGATGAAAAGAACTTAAAAGGTTAAAGTTTCAGACGGAGTTCTGGCCCATTAAAATTCCACCTTTTATCATATCCATCGCTCCACACAAATCCAGCAAGCACAGAACTGCAATTCTGCTTTCACAATTATCTCCGTCTCACACAGCCTCTAAAAAAAAAATCTATATTTAGCATTCCAGACTCCGTCTGTAAGCATTTTTCATACATTTTCATCATCTTCTCTCGTCTTATAGCCATCTCGTCCTCCATTCTCCGCCAGTCCGCAGCAACATCTGGCAGTGAGAACATTCTGCTGCTGCAGGAAATGGCAAATCTATTCACCGTGCCCTTGAGCGTGGCACATTAACCTAGGCCACATCTCACCCACCTACAGTACATCAGTGAATAGAAGCACGCAGGGTACGCGGCGTGCAAATAGCATTAGAGCTTTTCAGTGTGCTTTTCTGTGAGAAAAAGAGGTGAAATTAAATGAAAATTACATGTGACTTGATCTTCCATAGTGAAAATAATGAACCAGCATGAGAAGGGTTGTTTTTCTCAAGGTTGCAGCCAGGTAATAACAGTAAGAACATTCCACGCATCATCTGTCTTTCCTGTATGACAGCATTGTGTTCTGAAATCCTGTCAGTCCTGATGCAGTCTGGGAACTTTTGCAGGGCTACAGCTTCACAGAATGATACCGCTGACTAGTCAAAATGTCAGCGACTTTGCTGAAGCTCATATAACTTTAGCTTTTAGACTGACATGTTATTTCCAAAGTAGTTACCTCCAAAGCTTAGGTGATTTTTCATGTCTAGATGATCAAATGGAAGCCTAATTAGTTGTTACTACACTAAATATACACCAACCGAACTCAGTTGAGCGCCGAAACTATGTTTACAAAATCTTTGCCTCAAATTTAACGTTTTGAGTTAATTCTACATATGAGCAACTGTCCGTTTCACAAGAGCTAACAAGATACAGATTGGTTATACTCTGTTTGCTTGCATAGTAAACATCAATTTTGGGAGGGATTAATCCAAGAGAGATTGCACTGGCTCCAAAAAAGCATTTTTCACGCTCACCAGAGGAGGCTGAAGTAATTAAGTGAGGAAAGTTTCCTCAGGGAAGCTGAGAGGCTTTCATTAGCCTTTCTGATTCATTGTCCCAGCACAATATCAAACAGAGGAGAAGAAGAGAGAGCAAGAGAATGCCACCTCGCTTCTGAGGCAGACGGGCTGTGATTGAGCCCGAGCCAGTGTGTAAATCCGGGTGCGGTATCTGACCTCCGGCTGGCTTGCCGCTTTATTTCACTCTCTGGAACACTCCACAAGCTGTCAACATCCATGTCCATGTCAATCAACATCGCCGTCTTGTCCCCAATCTCTCTTCAGCTCCTTGTGAAGAGCAGAGCTGCTGCTCCGACTTTATAGGATCACATAGCAGGAGATGCTGGCAAGAAACTGGGCGGAAACTTAAATATTAAGGGAAAATATTAAATATTAAGGATCAGCTTCACTAATCAGCTAGTTCGTTGTGAACTGACGAGCCAGATTTGCTTTTTACCTTCTGAAAATCAATGATAATTATTAATGTAATAATCTCAAAAAAAATAAAAATAAGTATAGTTATAAATTCTAAATCAATATAGTGTTTACGTCCCAAATGCTGAACAAAAGAGCACTATTCTTTTGAATCGTGTCACATGGACTGCTTGTCGTCTTGTGAAAATGCAAAATGTGTGTAATTTTCTGACTATAAATAGTAGTTTAAAACCAGAATTAACTTCTAAAACTTTGAGTTTGGAGCAAAAATCTGCCCTTAAACTTGAAAGAAATAAAAATTTGATCTATATAATTGTTACTAAACACACATATATATATATATATATTTTTTTTTTAGTATTTTTAATGTATATTATTGTAATTGAAATCATATTATTTTGGCCACATTACCCAGCTTTTATTGTAATAACATAACACAAATAATTTGAATAAACACACACTGCCCCCAAAGGTTTGGAAATAAACCTAGAAAAGTAGGGTTTGGACAATATTGGCATAAATCCTTTTTAATTTGTGATAATTTTGCACTTATAAAGGGAAAAACAAACGACGAAAACATTTTACAGGAGTGAAAAAAAAAAAAATAATAATAATAATAATTTGTTTCTTCCATGAACCACGGTTCTCTTTTCAACGTTCCTGAATCAATGCTGAATGTTTGAGGTTCTTTTCCTCGCATATGGCATGTGTGTGCGCTCGAGGCACGGTGGGCTTCTATGCGCTGAGACACGTGCACATTGACAGTGTGTGCTTTCATCTGCCGCGTTTTACTTCAGATTTTCTTCAGATATGCATTCATTTATAGCGTTTGGAATGCAGTGCTATAAGATGCATGAAACTAGCTCACGCTTTGTTTGTCCTGAAGCGGCTGATAGGGGCTGTGGTTAAATGCTTTACACGAAACTGATGTACACACTGTCAGTTATGTTTTCAGACAGAGAAAACACCTGATATATTGAAATAGATCTGGTGTCCCCTTCTGCCACCGTCTACTCTGTTACCTAGACTTACAATGGTGAACAATAGTGTTGAATGAAAACATGCTGAAGTAAACATGACACTGGTAAAAACATGATTAAAAGAGCTTTAAATAACCTAATGTAAAATTCATTTCCTTTTAATATTGTGGTAACAGAGTTGATGTTTTATAAATAACTTTTGGTGTAAAAATATTTTCTCAAATAGAGCATATATACTTTTCAGAGCTTCAGATTCCAATTTAAAGGAAAAATATGGTGTGGTAACAGAGTTGACACAAGATTTGGGGACACACTTTTTCGAAGAAAAAAAAAAATAATAATGTTGTAGAATTAAGTAACTATTTAGGACTTTAATAAATGAAATGAATAAACTGCTGCCAAAAGAAAAGTACTATAAAATATTTAAATTGAACATTGATACATGATCACAAAAAATACACTGACTTATGCGGACAAGAAGGAATTATAATCTGTAGCTGTTTAAGACACTTTTAAAATTATTGTTATGGACTGCACATCTTTCATTCATAAAGAACAATAATAAATAAATAAAAATATCAAAAAATATAACCAATTGAAAAAAAAAAAGAGTAGAAAAAAAATAAATGTACCTGCAATTATAGAATCACCCCTAATGCTGCCACTGTCTATGATCTCATCGCTAATAATTAAACAGCAATAATGCAGAGAAACTATTGTCTGGATACTCAAAGAACACTTAACCTGTGAACCTATGTTTAACCTGTAAATTCTTTCTAAATATGCAGTTATATCAAGCAAGTGAAAAACAGGCCAAAAAAATCCGCTCCTTTAGTTTGGTTTAAGGTTTTAAACATTGACTACTAGTCAAAATACACACATACATATACATATATATATCTCCACTGTCATGTTAGGCTGTATAAAAGTCAATTCCTGTCATCATACTTTTATTTTTTTTTATTTTCACAGCAGTTATTTTCTGCTTGCACAATATAAGCAGTAACGTCATTTTCTAAATACTTCAAAGAACATGATTTCACCTCTGCATCCAGAAAAAGAAAAGAAAAATGAAATCTTCAGCATAAATTCAGTACAGAAAGGGAACAAAAAGAAAAGCTGTATTTCTTCTTCCAAATTTGGTGCTCAATGGACCATGGAATACCTCTAATAAAACATGCAATTTAGAGTCCACATCACCCAAATAATGGTGTCGCACCTTCTGCTTGTAGAACGCTGGCAGCACTGTGAGGTCTGGAGGCGTGAGGTATGATAATGTGCCATGTGTAATATCAACGCAGCCGAGCCGTCAACAAACCAAAATTACATTTTGATTTGTGAGCTCCCTCAAACACAGCTTGCATTCCCTTTGTGTGTATTTGTACAATCATAGGCATTTCTAACAGCCACTGCACAAATCATTTCTCCAATTACTATTCTTTATGATCCATAAATGTGGAGCTTTCTGTATTACAGAAAGACCTTTTTTCCCTTTGAGATCCAAAATTCCATTAGTCATTCAGTGGTAAAGTGTTTTGAGTTAATAAGCCTTTTTTTCTTAGAAAATTGTGCAAAAAGTGAAAATATATGAACGTGCATACATCAGTTTAGTTGTATAGTTGCTGTTATTGGACAGGTAACATGCAAACCCTGGATGCCATTAGCACCAAATCTTTTTTTTTTTTAAGTGGGGTGGCTACAAATCTCTTTTATCTTAAGATCAGAGAGAGCAAAAAGACCAGCCACTCAACAGTTCTCAGCCAGAGACAGCCTATCAAAGTGAATGGCAGAATCAGAAAAATTGAAGCTATCATATGATAAAAAAACAAAATTATCAACAAGCAACATTTGTGTTGTAAGTCAATTGACGAGATATCTCATCAATGGCAGGGAAAGAGTTAAGCATTGGCGCATCCCTAAAATTTCATGTCTGTGTATTAAACTTTTTTGCAAAACTGATATTTTAGCAAAAAAGAGAAATTCGTTTTAATTCTTACTTTTCCATGGTACCACAACACCAGTGGTGTAGTCTACGTGATACGCGGGTATACGCCGTATACCCACTGGAAAACATCTGTAATTTCCGTATACCC